>JAUTBT010084335.1:0-12381 GCA_032361225.1 Lepetodrilus schrolli | reverse complement strand
CAAGTATCTGCCCCCAGCCCCTGTTTGTCACATAGTAGCCTCAGTGTCTCAATAGCTTCCAGTATCTGCCCCCCAGCCCCTGTGTGTCACATAGTAGCCTCAGTGTCTCAGTAGCTTCCAGTATCTGCCCCCAGCCGTTGTGTGTCACTTAGTAGCCTCAGTGTCTCGGTAGCTCCCAGTATCTGACCAAGCCCCTGTGTGTCACTTAGTAGCCTCAGTGTCTCAGTAGCTCCCAGTATCTGCCCCCAGCCCCTGTGTGTCACTTAGTAGCATTAGTGTCTCAGTAGCTCCCAGTATCTGCCCCCAGTCCCTGTGTGTCACTCAGTAGCCTCAGTGCCTTAGTAGCTCCCAGTATCTGCCCCCAGCCCCTGTGTGTCACTCAGTAGCCTCAGTGCCTTAGTAGCTCCCAGTATCTGCCCCCAGCCCCTGTGTGTCACTTAGTAGCCTCAGTGCCTTAGTAGCTCCCAGTATCTGCCCCCAGCCCCTGTGTCATTTAGTAGCCTGTGTGTCTTAGTAGCTCTCAGTATCTGCCCCCAGTCCCTGTGTCACTTAGTAGCCTGTGTGTCTTAGTAGCTCTCAGTATCTGCCCCATGCCCTTGTGTGTAACTTAGTAGCCTGTGTGTCTTAGTAGCTCCCATGTGAGGGACATGCGATTGTCTCTGGTAGATACGCCTGTGAAAATGCTACATCCACAGACTGTCAACCTCCAGTGTTAGCCAGCTGAGCTAGGCTAGCCAGAGCCACATTACTTTAGGCCTGCTATAGGCCAGCCCAGGCTTATCTGGGTCCCAGTCAATGTGTAAGGTGGCCCCATAGTTGTATTCTGCCAGTAAACTATGCACCGGGTGGTGACTGGCAAACTTTGAGCAGGATTTAGGCGAGAATGCACATGACAAGGGCAGTCTGTAGTACATTAGTAATGTCATCAACATTTCTGCACCTCCGTATGCTACAATTACATGTCTTGAATATCAGTGAGTGAGTATAGAGTGTGACATTGCTGCAGCATTGCATTTGCATCCATTTGTGATGATTGAATATCAGAAGGTACATGGTCTACTAAGACTACAATGATCAAATCGCATCTATTATTTTTTGTATTTAATTGTGGTTTAGAGTCGATTTGAAGATTATTTCACTTATGTCACTACATGTCAGTTTTAGGGCAGGAGGAAACATGCAACATCCGTAGCGCTGAATGTTGCAGTAAACCTGCATGCACCGGCTGGTACTGACAGACCAAGGATATCTGCATTGCCACTCTACAGACAATGCATCCTATAAATATCGCGTCAGAAAGGTAACTTTCATGAACATTGATGCCAAGCTTCCAGGACTGGATCTGAACTCGGGAACTTTGGCTCCGAAGTCCAAATGTACTACCACTGTGCTACTACCACATCACATCTAAGCTTGTCTAGAGTAATAGAAATATGTACAATAGTAAGGGTAAATAGGATCTTAACCAGTCCACACAATCACATCTAATGATAGTTTATATTTATGGACACAATGTTGATTATCTATCAACTGGGGTCATGAAAGTGTACTTTTCTTTAACTCTGAAATTCCGCTACTTACTGGGTGTAGCACAGAAGGAAGTGTAGAATATCATGAACTACGCTACAAAGTTTATATCATATTCAAACTAAGTACTGTATAACATGAATCATGACTAAATGAAATAAATATCACTGTCAACCCTGAATTTCAGATTCAGTTTAGCATATTTAAGTGTGTTTAAAAAAAATAATCTCATAGCGGTTTTGTCTGGGGCGACAGGGGTGTGTACCAAGAGGTTTCATCCTAGATGTTACCCTAGAGGGTTTCTGTCCACAGATCTATATCACATTTACTACGACTTGGTTGTTATGGGCCCTCCTCCCACCATAACCACACCATCCATCAAAGAAATATTATGGAAGACTCCAACTCATTCACGTTGAGCATATTAAAAGAAAGCATTTTTTGGTGACTACCTGGCAAATGCCTAATGACTACCAATGTATGAGGCGACAATGTGCCTTTAAATCAAGGGATTTCCGTTATCTTCCCAGTCTTTGTTACAACACATCAGAAAGTGACACAATATCTCTCTTGATTGATGCTATCATTTAATAATTCTGATTAAGGCTGTTTTAACAAGCTGGTGATCGGTCTGTAAGCTTGACACGGGTTTGATCACAATGCCTGTTACATTAATCTTTGAGTATTTCCCTGATCTATGTGGTATCTGATATGGTGACTGTTGTCAGCACAAGCTGAGATTGACACATAGTATCTGTCCACTTAGTCACAGCAAGATGGTTGTCAAGTTGGTTGTCAAAATGGTTGGTTGCCAAGATGGTTGTCAAGATGGTTGTAAAGTTGGTTGCCAAGATGGTTGACAAGATGGTTGGTTGTCAAGTTGGTTGTCAAGTTGGTTGTCAAGTTGGTTGTCAAGTTGGTTGTCAAGTTGGTTGTCAAGTTGGTTGTCAAGATGGTTGGTTGTCAAGGTGGTTGGTTGTCAAGGTGGTTGTCAAATTGGTTGTCAAGGTGGTTGGTTGTCAAGGTGGTTGTCAAATTGGTTGTCAAGACGGTTGTCAAGTTGGTTGTCAAGATGGATGTCAAGATGTTGGTTGTCAGGATGGTTGTCAAGTTGGTTGTTAAGATGGTTGTCAAGATGGTTGTCAAGATGGAACAGAACATTTGGTTCAAACCTAAATTTCCTGGATTGGTCTGACACTCTACTGACTTGGCCAAAGGGGAAGCTCATGACTATTATTTGCACATTATATCACATTATATCACATGATATCACATGATATCACACATGACTAGATTCTTCACACAGTCACCCATCCAGTGGCAAGAGTCGGTAATTCTGTATGGGACAATTCTATAAGAATAGTTTACCAGAAATTACTCAAGTCACATCGGGCGCCAATGTAATGTGATCCTGTTGGTCCTGGGATTCAAATAAGAGTTGCCAGGATGTGAGCCATGCTCTACCAACTCAGAGCACTAGCACGGTAAATGATGTGCTGTAGAAATGCAATAATAATAATAATAATAATAATAATAATAAAAGAAATAAAAAATAATAATTAAAAAAATATAACAATAATAATATTCGTCATAGTACTATTGTCATCATCATTATCATCATCATCATCATCATTATTATGAATTAGTATTACATGTATATTATTATTATACTACAATTATTATTATCATGAATATTATATTCTATTATACTAACATTGCTATTATTCCATGTATTATAATTACTAAAGCAATCTCCCTTTTCAGCCTCCAGCTGTCATAAGCAAGACCTTGTTGATGATTAGCGGAAATAATCTCGCTGAGTTTAACACAGTAATTACCTGTAGTGCGTGATCTGGGGACCAAAGTTGTGAGAACAATTTTAGCGATTTTGTTCATCGAGTAACCCAAACACAAAAACTGTGCACCCTTGCCAGAATGTTGTGAGTCAAATTAAATACAAACTCGGGCAAATTGAAAGTCAATTGTGAGGCCAGCGTTACGTGATAAGCCGAGTTTAGTTAGTGATTACACGTCTGGAGAAACAGCGGGCGAGAATGACTGTCGGGCGAGAATGACTGTCGAGAGAGGAAAGACGTCATTGGTTCGTTGACACACCTGTCATTGTATTTGATTGGTCTAGACGGAGAGGATTTTCAACTTGTTCTAAAAGGAGACTCAACTTGGAAAAATATTATGTTTTCCTCTTTATTGATCTTAAAACCAGACACATTGTGTATGCAAGAAAGTGTTCAAATTTATTAAAATATATTTATATATTCGTTAACTTTGCCACATGACTCTATATACATGTGTTAGCCAGAGCTAGTGTTTACAATTGTCCACTGCTAATTCTAGTAGAAAACAAATAAATACCTGTGAATTTTCATGCTTTGTAAAATATATCAAAATATATACTACATTGCTCACATGTATCACAAATGTTGTGGTTGTTCACTTGTATCAATATGAATAAAATGGGAAAGAAAATCAAATGTGTGAAAAAAATAATTGTTCAAACATGGAAAATAGAAATGTATAAGATATATAACAAGCTGTGCCATACACAACCTAGTCTTATTTTGAATGGCGAGTTATGAACAGTAAAGTTATACAAATATCATGTTTCTAATTGGTCATGGGCCTCCCAAAAAAATGCGGACTAGTCCCCAAATAACAATATTGTAAGATGTGGTGAAATACAATTGTGTAGGTACATGCAACCTGAAACTTTTAGCACCCTCCCTGAAATGTCTCAACAGCTGTGAATGGTCCTGTAACTATCCTGTAAATATCCTGTAAATATCCTGTAACAGTCATGTAACAGTCCTGTGACACGTTAACCCACTCACTTCCACGTATACACAAATACTGCTTCGTGGCAAAATATCGTTACATTCAAACAAATGGCGTTGATATAACGTAAAATGAAAATATTGATATTTTCGGTCCTCCGTATGCATGCTAATATGGTCTATAGAGCTCCCCCTGGTGGTCTGTCTGGTACCGCAGCTTCATACAAAGATATAAATATGATCGGGAAACATTCCAGGTTTAGAAATGAATGCAACACCATCTCACAGTCTGATGATATGGTATTGAGAGTAAGATTTGATAACTAACTGTCAAACACTCCCAAGATGTTAAACATTTGAAAACATTACTATGAGCTTCAGACTGCAAACAATGTCATGTCTGGTTTCATGTAGAATCTGCATACATTCACACTAGATGACACTTCTGTATTGCAAAATATACTCTGTAACTAATTTGTGTGTAAATATTTGAAGCAAATCGTGTTCAAATTTAAGTGGAAAGTGTTTTTGACATGACTGATGAATTTAAGTGTACAGTGTGAGAAGCTAAAAATGAAGTAGTTAATAAAGTTGTTACATTCTTCATGGATGGATTTTAGCTCTTGCTGTTTGGTAACTGGCTTACTTTTAACTGGAAATGAAATCTCAATCATAAATTATAACTTTAATTTGTATTTGTCACTCTTGTCATCAATTGTGTCACTTTTATCATCACACATGTCACTCTTGTCATCATCTATGTCACCCTCATCATCATCTATGTCACCATTGTCATCATCTATGTCACCATTGTCATCATCTATGTCACCATTGTCATCATCTATGTCACCCGTGTCATAATCTATGTCACCATTGTCATCAATCTATGTCACCCTTGTCATCATCTATGTCACCATTGTCATCATCTATGTCACCCTTGTCATCATCTATGTCACCATTGTCATCATCTATGTCACCATTGTCATAATCTATGTCACCCTTGTCATCATCTATGCCAACCTTGTCATCATCTATGTCACCCTTGTCATCATCTATGTCATCATTGTCATCATATATGCCACCCTTGTCATCATCTATGTCACCCTTGTCATCATCTATGTCACCATTGTCATCAAATGTGTCACTCGTTTCACAACCACTCTCATTATCACCCATGTCCTGGTTATCATCCATCAGGACAAGTTAAGGACCCTGCCCTGCCTGGTCCCTGTGTCTGTATGTACCTAGGTGATCCTGCCTAAAGGGACAGTGAGAAACTGAGTCAAGACGGAACAGAATGGTCAGCAGGACCTGTTGGAGTGCCCACATAAATGGACAAACGACCTCCGCCAGTGATCTTTATGCCTCATGCTGTGTTTGTGAAGACACCCCATAGACTGGCCAGTGTACTCTGGGTGTGGGATATAGGTTCCCGTGTGGGCCGAGGATAAGACGCTGCACGTCATTGGTTCAAGAGGACTTTTGGGTGCACAGGGGAATGTAGGCTTGGACATGACCTTGACATAAAAATTATTGAGAAGCACACCTGGTAAAATAGATTCCAATGGTTAATGCGAGTTTCAAATCTTCATTAAAATGACGGATTTCTTTTTTTTGCACATTACCGTAACTTAAAAATAAGTGAGAAATATATCTAGTAAATAAATTCAAATTGTTAACAATGCGAGTTTCAAAATCAGATGGAAATGATTGATCCTGTAATATTATTTGAACACGACCTTGAGCATTACACACACCTGGTAAAATTGATTCCAATTTATGCAAATATCAAATAAGTTGAACATGATATATTATAAGCTGTAAATATGCAGTGCTGCCTCTCCTACCAATAATAACTTGTGTGGTTTCATTCATAACCATATCAATGGAGATTTGCCAGGGAAGATACGAGTGACAGGCACTTTCCAGCTGTGGTCATTTAACAAGTCCTGTCAACAAGGTCTGAATTGTCCAAAGGAGGGCTGTCGACTCCTCACCTGGCCTCAGATGTTGTCTCAGGGATTCATTTTATCAGTAATCTCTCCTCCGGCTTGGCCTAGACTTAATCTATTATTTACAGTTTAGTCCAGACTGCCTTCCAAACATGTTAGTTTCGCTAGGTAAGCTCATGAGCACTTGCTGCCAATTTGTTAGGAGTGTCAGAGTGTCCGGGACCCTAGATCCTGATTGTGACCTCCTATAGGTTCATCAGGGTGACAACATTTATACTCATTGTTACCTGATAATACTTGACAGAAGGTCTTGAGTAGGTGATATTTCATGTCAATGTCTTTTTGATTTGACATAAATAATATACATCCTGATAATGCCTCCAATGAGGATACATCGGACGCAATCTATCAAAGTTAAAATGGCATCATGCCGTTTCCTTTCCTTTTGTTTGAGATCTGTGTTAAGATAGTAAATCTTGCAGGTATTACAGATTGATCCCAGCTTGTATTCCACCAGAATGTGTATATTCACATCTCTATCAAGTGACTGTGTTATAAATGGGTACCCTGTGAGGATTTGACTGTAACATGGCCTCACAATGTAGTACTAAGTCAGTATGTGTCCACGTATTGTCATCAATTCTTTAGTTCAAATACCAGTAGAAGTGAAGTAATAGTGAAGTAGTAGTGAAGTTTTCTCCTGCCCTAAACTGACAAGCTGCAATATTAATAAGTGAACGAATCTCGAAAGTGGCTCTAAAACCCCAATTTAAAATAATAAAAATTGGTTGTGTTGTTATTTAAAGTAGTGTAGTTGTGAAGCAGTTGTGTCTCATGCATACAATTCTTAAGACACAACTGCAGTAAGCTGAGGTTTCAGTAGTGACATCTCACCCATGATGTATACACACTGTCATTAAAACCTTCCCAGTCAGTATTGAGAAGAAACCCAAACCACACACTATTCACAATCTTCTCATTTTTCACATCATTCACATTTCTCACACCATTCACACTTTTGAATCCATTCAACTTTTTATTATACCATTCACATTTTTCATTATATTCACACTTTTTACACCGTACATACTCAATAGGTTCCCCATAGCTCTTCAGTTAATGTGATCTGAAAACAGTATCTCTTCAAGCAGTGATATATTTGATACTGTACACACATGTGTCAGGAACTTATTCAAACTAGATGTAGTATCCTTGATTCAACATTTTTCTGTCCTGAAGTATATCTGAGCGTAATCATCGAGTTGTATCGTCCTTGTCATTAAGATGTCACATCTCTAAGACTTGTGCTGAATGGATACCAGCAGGTACTCTGAGGTATTAATACCACAGATACCCAGCACTCCTGTCTATGTTCTCTTATCAAGGACTTCAAGGTAAAATATGGTCTTAGATGGGTTACGGAAGTACATGTACTCAATGAATTATGGAACCAAATTGTATTGTATTTTTTACATCAAAATGTTCATATATTAGTTGTTACATTATTATTGAATAGAATATTTATCCAAAACCAAACCTATTATAAAATTAATTAGGAAATGTATATTTTCATTGCCAAGTTATTATAAAATACAAGGTCTATGATAATGACATGGGCAATTCTTCTGTACATGACATCTACATGACTTCAAACCTCCATACTAGAGAAAAGCAACTCATATGTCCTAGCAATGTGGATCCACATTTAACCTTCTATGAGTTGTAGACAGTTATTAGTGCCTATGTAAGTTGTAATATATCCCAACACAGACGTCCCAAGGTGGGACCAGTCTGCCGAAATCAGCAATGCTGGAAGGCGACTGTAAAAACACCAAACTAAAGGAAAGGAAAAGGACCCACACAGAAGTCTAAGATTACCACAGATAATTATAATAGCATCACTATTAGTATTAGTGAACTTCCACTCTGTCATTTAACAATAAACATTGCTATATATAAAGTTTCTTCCAGGAATAAGGGAGATATTAAACTGCATCTAGTTAGTGAATACCTTTGTAAAGACTGAAAATCTCAACCATTATATTGGACTATCAGAAGCACAGGCTGTGGATAGTCTTCATTACAGCAATGAAGTCTTCATTACAGCAATGAAGTCTTCATTACAGCAATGAAGTCTTCATTACAGCAATGAAGTCACCTCAGGACCAGTCTTTGCACAACACCAGTGTACATTCTGAACCAGGCTAGTACAATACATTTATTATTATTGTAATATTCATATGTGAACATGCCTAGAATGCTACTACAATGGTAGCATAGTTCCTTTCATATAGTGCTTTTATGTGTCGATATTTACTGAACATTGGAACATACATACCGGTACATACATTATGCAATGTTTTAATTATTATTTTCAAAATATTTTGCAGAAATTCTGTTATGTAGCAGTATGTTTTATTTATTGCTTGTTGATTAATATAAAAATAATAGTACCATTGCATTATGTCCTTGCCCTGAGATTATGAAACTTTTTGAGTATGATTTCATGCTCAAGCTCAAATTTTATATTCAGATTTGTGAACAAAGTTTTGAGTTGAGCATAAAATCGTACTCAATAAATTTTCATAAACTCAGGGCCAGGTCTGGTAAAATACCATCAATAATATATATACTAGTTATGAAATAAATTTGGATAAAATCTATACCCAGTGTGTTGATTTCTTATATACTTTGTTATCAACATCGCATAAAACATGGTACACATATTAAGCTAACTATATTATCATACATGATGATCAGTTCACATGCAAATATTGGAACTAAACCTATATAGATCTTCCAAGTACATATTCAGATCTGTGTATGTAGGTATACTTATCCATGGATACAGCTGGTCAGTGACGACACATTGCATGTACATTACAGAAAATATCAAGATAATGGTGTAGTGATCTTGACCTGTCTTACAAGGTGTTTCCCACATCGACACATCACCAGTGTGTTTGCTAACCCAGATAAAGCATAACAATCCTGGATATCCACGCATGCCAATCGTGCGAATACCCTTCAACACCAGAATATATTTTTTTAATATTTCTTTTTCTTTCATTATTGTATTTTAGATTGAGTATGCTCAATGTCCAATGTGGAATTTTATAAAAATCTAATAAAAGTAGTGGTTTTTTTCTCTTCCCTATTATAACTTACATGTAGGAAGAGAATGATCAATGTCCATAAGCTGAGATAAAGGTGAATGTGGATGAGATAAAAGTGAAGATTTAAACGTGTCCATTTTACTTGTAAATATGTTGGTCTCAGTGGTGGAAAAACCCTTCAACAATAGAATTATTTTGTATTCAGTTTTTTATTTTCCCTTCATTATTGTATTTTAGGTTGAGAATGCTCAATGTCCATAAAGGTGAATCAAACGTATATTTGATAAAAGTCCAATAAAAGTGAAAGATTAAATGTGTTGTAGATGAATTGTAGGTAAGTCATCTCTATGTTCAAATGGCCTCAATGTCTATTAAGGTGAATGTGGATTTAAGAAATGTTTGATAAAAGTGAATGAAATAAAGATGAATTGTAGACAAACATACTCATCTCATCTCGGCGGGTGTCAACACAACTGATAGGACAGTATATTTGTATTAATATCTCTGGACAGTATCAAACAGAAGACAAACAACCTTGTACACATATACAAACAGAAGTAAAAACATAACAATGCTGAAAATAGATATACTGTACGATGACAAAAATCTGTAATACATAAGTCCCATGATTGCATTACCGTGAAGTATAGTGTTACTACAATTAAACAGTTAGATATTTGGATGCAGGCAAACATATTTCGGTAGACATTTCTTGCAATGCAAATAGCATTCAGTTATGGACTGACTAATATGCCAGTCCTGGGATTCCCAATTGTACAAGTTGCCTGTGTTGTAAGTCAAACACTTAAGCCAAAAAGATAGATGGATGAGCCCAGTAGGAGTTCTTTGTATCATACAGCTGCGGTAGTGACCAAGCACTGTAGCACTGACACAAAAACTACATTTTCTCTTAACGTAAAAATTATAACCCACCACTCATTTATCTGATATTTACCTCGCGTAGATACTAAATCAGAACATGTCAAATTTATATTTTGTATGGAATGCCTTCGAGGCAATATTTAAAAAAGAAGGCCTACATGATTGTTGATGTAAAATCTGACATCTCATCTCAATATGGCTGGAAGGAAAAGTACTCAGTATCATTTGACATTGGTATTGAAGTATCTCAGTTGATGTCATGGCTGTGACAGTACATGCAGGATGTCCTTGCGGAGGTGTGCAAGCAATATCATGACAAATGATGATGTAATTATTGAGAAGGCTGTTTACTCCTGATAATTCTGACACTCATAACAATTGGGCATGCCTTAGTTTCCGACAATCTGACATTGATAATCATTGGACATGCCTTAGTGTCTGACAATCTCACAATGATAATCAATGGACATGCCTTAGTATCTGACAATCTCACAATGATAACTGTTGGGAATGCCTTAGTGTCTGACAATCTGAGAATGATTAACATCTCACTAATAATGGCAATAATTAGTAAATATTAGTAAATATTAATAAAATAATTGTTTTGCCCATTTACACTGTTTTTTGTTTATATTTATATAGACACAGGATGTAAACATCATGAAAAAAAGTAAAATCTTTATAATCATTATGTTAACATTAATATGCTGAACTAATATATAATCAGCCCCAAAACATACAAAACTGCAAAATCTAGATTCTCATCAACATTACAACCAGCGTGCAGAAAGGATCTGCAAACATTAATAATGATTTATTATCCTGCTTTCATCGAAATGTAAACTCTGTGACTTGCACTTTTTTAATGTCCCATTGCAATTCTAGACTATAATGAAACACATAACCTTATACAATTCAATGTGCAATTTGCTCTCCACAGTCTTTTCACTTACGAAATGCCAACGTTTTGTCTGCAGTTTTATTGTTAACCATACACTCCTGCTTTCTTCATCACTTCTCATACCATATATGAAAGGATAATACTAATAACAGTTAAAGGGTCCTCAACGATCTAACGATTGACTGACTACCTTGAGAGTCAATGAGGAAGCTTGTACCTGTCTCTATAAGCATCGCTGCTGTTGCTTGAGGCACCATGTCCACCACACGTCTACTCCTAACCACAAGATTACTGTACGTTAATATCAGATCGGTCATTACATCTGGGACCCAACTGTTTTCACAAAATACCTTTAGTACAGCTCCCCAGCCATTAATTCAACGTTAGCTATCATAATGGCGATATGCATGCCGCTCGCTGGCTTGTGTGAGATATGCACTTGGGGGTGCTAGTTGAGATAGAACGGATATGCCTGGGATATGCCTGGAAACGTATGCACTGATATCTCTACAGCTTGTCATAAACAAGTCAATGATAGCAAACAGTACATGTATATCTTCTTCATATGGACTCTGAATGTTGGAGATATGTAAGATCCATCATTTGTGACTTCATAATTATTGATACAAGCAGAGAAAGTATACGGAATTGTAGAATTACGAGTTAATGACTGTGTCTATATCAGTTATTCTTATGTCAATCTCACTAACATTGAGTCTTGTCTACATTACTGTTGTTGAGTCTAAATCACTGTTGTTGGGTCAATGTCAATATAATTGTATTTACGAGTTAATGACTGTGTCTGTATCACTTATTCTTATGTCAATCTCACTAATATGATGTCTAGTCTACATTACTGAGTGTATATCACTGTTGTTAGATCTATGTCCATATAATTGTATTTGTATCAATCACATTGTGTTTCATATCAACATCATTGTGTTTATGTCACTTGTATTGTGTTTATGTCACTTGTATTGTGTTTATGTCACTTGTATTGTGTTTATGATGTCACTTGTATTGTGTTTATGTCACTTGTATTGTGTTTATGTCACTTGTATTGTGTTTATGATGTCACTTGTATTGTGTTTATGTCACTTGTATTGTGTTTATGTCACTTGTATTGTGTTTATGATGTCACTTGTATTGTGTTTATGTCACTTGTATTGTGTTTATGTCACTTGTATTGTGTTTATGATGTCACTTGTATT
>JAUTBT010084333.1:0-12382 GCA_032361225.1 Lepetodrilus schrolli | reverse complement strand
ATATTACGGCAATAAGTTGGGATCTTCTTGTGGTATAAGCCCAGTACCTTATTATCCATTATTGTATGAAGTGAGCCACCTGGGCTTATACCCCACGATATACGGTACTATTATATCAGTGGCTGATCCAGGCCTATTTGCAGGTGGGGTCTCAATCTGTTTACAATCCGTGATAAATGAAGAATAGGGTGGCAACTCTTGCTAAATTCCGACATCCGGAAATTCAGTTATCCGCACGATTTTACCTGGAACGCAACAGGTGGTCGACTGTATATATATTTTTAATGGAGTTTAGAGCTGCTTTCAAGATTTTTTCACTCATATCACAGCCAGGCAAGTTAGGGCAGGAGGAAACCCGTCACAGCGGGAATCTATCACCCATACCTGGCGATTAACATTTAATTATACTATAAATGGTTTAAAATGAAAAACAGCAGGAAAAACGTGCCAAAGGTTGATTAAAATTGAAGTAGGTGATAGAATACTAAGAGTGATGTAATAACTGTTAGTAAAAATGGAATTAAAAGTGTTAACACTTTATGTGTATTTAACTATGAAATGGTTAAATATAATCAAAACTTTTGATATAAACCAATTTCTTTTAAAAATTATATGATGAGATGCCCAGGAACCTGGGTGAAGAGATGTTTTAGATTAGGCGAGGAGTAGAACTCAGCATGCTGGGATGCAAAGTCCACACAGTCAATCAGTATGTGCCAAACTGTGAGGTCCTCTTTACACTGAACGTACCGAGGTGTATCCTCGCCTTTTAGAATATATGAGCGAGTGAAAAAGGAGTGACCAATGTGGCATCGTCGCAAGATGGTTTCGTCTTGACGACAATATACCCCCGAAATACCCCCGAATGGGGTGTAAAACCAATGATGGGCTGAAAATGATGCAATTTATTATGAATTTCTGTATCCCATTTGTTTTGGCGCAACGATTCAATTTATGTGTTGATGTTATGTTTTGAATCACTGTATGGGTTTGACATTGATGTTACTGAACAATCATGGGCTGCCTTTGCTGCATCATCAGCTAAATTGTTGCCCTGAATACCTCCATGGCTTGGTAACCAGCAAAATACAATCTCATACTGAGATGTTGCCAGATAATCATGAATTTCAATAATAAAAGGGTTATGATTATTGTTTTTAATTGCCTGAAAACAGGACAATGAATCTGAAAATATTATATATGGTTTAGGTTTGAATCCTTGAATCCGTAGAACTAAATGTTGCAGTAAACTTGCGATCACTGGCTGATACTGACAGTTCAAAGATATTAACTGCACTGCCATGGTACAGACAGCACACCTTCGGGAAGGTATCTTTAGTGAATATTTTCATAAGACTTGTTGTACCGACCTGGCTTGTATGAGACAGCCTTTTCCACAGGTGACGACTTCAACAGGCGGGTCAATGGTGGAAAACAAGATGTCAGGCACTTTCTTTTTCCTGAAAAAAATAATTTGGAATAAATAAGAATAGAAATAAAAATATTAAAATTCTAAATTAAGGAATAGAAGTCACTGCGACCTGACATTTCCATGATTCCCATAAACACACACTACTTATTTTGAGCAGTATAAGACTACTGATACCAACCTGCATATGGCACAAGAAGAGAGTGTGACATTGAAAGGGAGGCTACTGCTCTTGTAGGGAATGTGACAGAGACTGCAGTTGTAGGCAGGATCTTCGCTGTAAAGGATATAAAAAGATATACAACAGTGAGGAACGCAATCTACAAACCTCCAGTTGTAAGAATAATAACATATCTTTTTAATAATATTATCATTTAAAGAATTTTTATTATTTAATTTAATTATGATTTCCATTAATATTTGTCACGAAGAATATAACAACATGAAACTGTGAAAACATGGCATTATTTTTAATAATCCTTAAAAATCTACTGATGATTATCAGGACTGTATCAAAGTATTATATACTCAACAACATTAATTAAGAGCCACTTTGCCATTTCAAATTTACCTTTCTATTATTTAAATAATGAATAATCTACAGGCACCAGTTACACTTCAAGAACTTGCAGATGTATTGGGAGAAGAATTGCACAAGATACCTAGTTCCGAAATTTGGTAGACAGCTTCCCCACAAAATATCTGCCAGCCCTTAATTAATTTTGTTGAGTATATATTGACATACATTAATACATTATCAACCCAAAAAATAAAAAAAGGAAAAAAATGGAGAAGAAATAATCAATAAATTAAAAGTAGTAATAAAAGAAATAACAAACTGGAGTTAACTAACTAAAAAATAATAATTATAAAACAAAAAATTTAAAATTGAAAAAAAATAAAATAAAAACAACAGCACCAAACAAAACAATACTAAAGAAAAATAAAATTAAGGACAAAATGAAAAAGACAGCACCAAACAAAATCTCACCCATCGCCCGACAACCTGGATTGAGATGCCCGATTGGCCAGGCTGATGTCAACAGTCAGTTTCTTGTCCCTGTCTTTCTCTTTGTCCACCAGGGGGCGCTCAAGGGATGAGGGGAGGGGCATGTGGGCCCGTATGATGGTGGGAGGGGGCTCGGGACTCAGGTTGACTCTGGCAGCTGTTCCACAGGCAGATAAGATGATGATCTCATCACTGAAACATGATCAAAAGAAGAAAATCCAAGTGATATAAACGCAAAAATAAATGGAATTGAAACTATTAAGACATAGAATCATAATATCGTGAATATATTTAAAACCTACTAACTTGAATAAATTAAAGTATCAAGATTTTCAAAATACAAAAATTCTAATAGACCTTAGGCTTCCTCACATATTGGTAGAAATGGCATCATTACTTACAGTCTATCGATTGCCAGATGCAATCATTAACCCTTCGCCATCTGGAATAATCATGAGCCCTGTTGCATTGGGCAACTCTTGTCAACACCAGCAGTGAGAAGGCTAAAGATTGAATCCACTGCTATAGCCTCCCGAGATATTAAGTTATGGTACCAAACAGCTTAGCAAGCCCATCTCACCATATGGATGTCTGTTCCACGTATCCAATCACAGCATGGCACCCCATGGCACGAGCGTGAGAACGGATTTCTGTACGGATTTCAGTCCACCAGGTGTCTCGTGTCTCGGGCTCCTCTGGAACGAGAATCAAACGCTCACAATTCTTGGTCCAAGATGTTAAATTAATTATTTAATTTAAAGTAATTTTAATTTTAAAAAAAATTGCAATTACACTAATTAGTAAACAAATAATAAGAATATCAGAAGACATTATCTGTTTTTGTAAATACAGGTAGTTTTTTTCCGGCCAAAGAATATTTTTGGCCACAGAATAGTAAAGAAAATAAATTAAAAGTTAAACTCAGTCAACAATTCCAAATTAATTTTCTCATTGAAATGATTAATCTGAATGATGAAACCATTGGATACAATTTCCTATTTAAAATCATTCATGATTTCTACCAAATGATAAATATTTTCACAAAAAAAACTTTTTTTAAAATATTCCGGCGCACCTGGGTTGTGAATTTTATCCAATAGTTTGACAGATCTCGCTGACACAACTCCACCAAGGTGAAGGACGTAACCAGTGGGAAAACACCTCATAGTGAAAAAGGGAAACTCCTGAAGAAAAGAAAACCAATCAGACATGGCTTAAGCTTAGACAATAATATAGTTTGAAATTAACAGTAAATAAACTAATGTCCTGGGTCTGGTTGCACGATGCTCTTGTAGCGCTACAATAGTTGCAAGTCCAATTACAGAGTCTTCTACAATTAGAATTGGGTTGCACGAAGCTCTTGTATGCTATCTGAATAAGACAGCGCTAGTTTGGATTTAAATATCTTTTTGAATATATGTGAAAAGGGATAATATAAATTTGCAATTATTTATTTTCTAAGTTTTGAACAGTGAGTGAAATACAGCGGGAATATTTCACCCATACGTGGAGAATTTTTTTAACAGATTCAAACTACTATGGGAGTTAAAATATGCTGATCTAGGCCTTGTTAAAAATGTGTACGGCCAAAAAAATAATTGGAAAAAAAGTGAATAAAATGTAATCATAGAGGTAAATTAAAAAGAAAATTGATAAATTAAAAAAATACATAAAAAATTAAAAAATGTCCTTCTGGACATGGACGAAATATAGATGTCACTAATTGCAAGACACATACCAGCATCTCAATGTTCTGCTGCTGTGCATACGTGCGAGAGTGACCAGAACGGGCTCCGATCCCAAATCCACTGCCACTTCCACTGCTGCCCGTAAGACTGTTGCCTTGGAAACAGAACAACACGCACATTCATTAAAACAAATAAAAATTATTAAAATTTCAAATCTGGTAAAAAGACTACAATTTCCCAGTGCAAACTCAACACTTTGGTCCTTTGTGATGTAGTGCAAGATTTCTATTGAAATTTGTTAAGTAAATTTATCAGATACAAATTCAATTTCAAAATAGAATTCTTGAAAATGTAACCACTGTAACCACTAATCTTGTGAAATGTCTAAAGTTCTCATGCTACCGGATGATACTATCTACAACTAAGGCACTGCTACAGTTAATGTGATGTTGATATTCTAAACCTATGTTATGCTTGCATGAGATATCTGCTAGAATATAACATAAACCTACAATGTGAACTAGCCCAAAAAGGGAATCATGCAAGGTTTGCCTACATGTCCCTATTTCTTCTATTTCTTCTCTCTCAAACATAACATTATTTACAAGATTATTGACCTAAAGGATTTTCACGCACAAATATAATGCGTTTATTCAAACATTCATTGACAGTAATGTTTTAAATTAAATTTAATTAAAAGCAAAAATTAAGTCATTTTGTATTAAAATATGAGTGATTTGTTGCTTTACAGTGGGAATCTTTCACTCAGTAATGGCAAAAGAAATATGATGAAAAAAACAGCATTTTCCTGAGCATTTAGTTTGTAATTTCATGCATTTAAATTCCTGAGAAGTTTTTTTAAATTATAACATAATAGGTAGATAGTTGTCAAGATAGTATCATCTCTTTTGAGAAAGAAGGCAGAAATATACACTGTTCTGTTGATTGTCAGTCTACGAGTGTTAAAACAGTCTTTAATTAATTGCAAGTTCCATGCTGTGGGAAATATTCAATGAAAAATTCAATTTAAATGGAAACGTCAGTGGTTTTAAGGTAGTCAAGAAATAGAGAATTGTGAATGAAGAAAACTAATGTTAATCGAAACATAAAGATTCCAAACCTAATACCAATTTTCATTTGAATGATACATGATCAGTGAGTTTAAAGAAAAACAAACTGTGAAATATCAGGCTCATGTGACATACCAAGACCGTGAAG
This sequence comes from Lepetodrilus schrolli, assembly GCA_032361225.1. Classification (NCBI taxonomy): domain Eukaryota; kingdom Metazoa; phylum Mollusca; class Gastropoda; order Lepetellida; family Lepetodrilidae; genus Lepetodrilus; species Lepetodrilus schrolli. Next base: position 7,038 of record JAUTBT010084333.1, on the reverse strand, counting down.
CTATGAGAAATAGTTAAAACGTGTTGATTATTTGTGTGCGAAGAAAAATATTGATCTCTTATTACTTTTATTTTTATTAACAACAAAAGCTCACCGATGAACCGAAATTCAAATGAATAAAATATGATCATCAACCCTCTTCAAGATAAAATGTACTCATAGACAATGAACAAATGTTCAAATAACTAATGTGTTAACAATCAAAGACTGTTTATTTAACTTTTAAGAAGTAGAACCCAGTGTTGCTGTACACCTACGAGCACCAGTTGGTAACAATGAACTAAGGTCAATGAATGCATTGCCATACAGGGGATAAAAAGACATTGCATCCTATCATAACTACATGGGAAGAGTAACTTCTGAGGGTCCCCTTGGGTGGGATTCAAACCCAGGTATTTAGCTCCAAAGTCTGGTGGCTGCACTACCATCCACCCCAGAAATATAACAAAACTGATTGAACGATGGAGACTTCCACACTGAAAGTGTCAATAGAAATTCACCCTTCTATTAACCCTCTGCATGGTGAAGGCGACTGGAGACGGCCTAAAGAAACAGTGTCTGTGCCTAATGCAGCAGGAAGAGGGTTATACCATACGTATTTGCGACAATTCTAAAAAAAATAATATGTAGGATGTTTTTTTCTTTCTCCACAGTTACTACAGCTTGTCTGTGGTAGCCAAAGTTCATGCATAGCGAAAATATAAAATCCAACGTTAATACCACATTACCCCAACAACATTGCACTCTACATACTTTTGATTCTAACCACATAATGTTGATGGGAAGACACAATATTTAGCGATACTTTCAGACGTCAAAGCAAAATGAAATATTGCATATTAAATTCCACTGAGAAACACCAAGGGGTGACGTTTAAAAAAATATAATAATCAAACTCTGGGTGTATTTAAGATGAAAATAAGGAATATTCAAATATCAATTGAAAGGGAAGTAATTCATCTAAGAACTGCTTGCAACCCACATAAATCTTTTCTACATATTGACGGCTGTAGAAATTGTTCTTTATCATCGGCTGTAAGAAAGAGATTACATTAAAACATATGTCATTAATCATGAGGCTGTCTTTAATTCTATGATACAGAGAAAAATAATAATCACGATCGCAAAGATCCATAGATAGATTTGGCATAGACTAAAACATATTTCATCATGAAAGTAATATTTGATTCAATAATCACATGATACGATAAAAAAAAAAAAGATAAAAAAAAAGTCTATGCAAATCGGTAAATTTGTGAAAAATAAAATCTGTCAGATTCCGATACACAAAGGGGTAGAATGACGCCACACAGAATTCTACATGTCACAATTAACTCTTAGAAAGAAGGAGAAATCCGTCACAAACACGACAAACATTCAGATCTACGTGGGGGTTAAATTCCATTCCATGCGGTACACAATCAACTGAAATCCAATCTCTAAAATTACAAATCAAGAATCGCAAAAGTTTTAATCAATGCACTCAAAATTACTTTTATTAAATTTTTATATCAAATAGACAGTCTGAGTGAATGTTTTTGAAATAGTACAATTTCATATTTTCTACTTTTTGGTGTGTGTATTTATAGAGATTATGATTTTGATAACTGTTTTGGAAAATTTTGAATGAACTTATAGGAATATAAAAAAAATATGAATAAATGTATTCTGTCAATACAGGCATCTTGAAATGATCTCATTTCTATTATGAAACCGCAAGAAATTCAAAATGGTTGTAACATTTGAGATCGATTGACAAAATGATTGTGTAATTCACAGAATTCATACTTACTCCGCTGCAAGAATCGTCTTTCTTTGGATGTTCGAAACTCAACATCTACAGACCAAATAGGTACAGCAATACTTAACACTGTTACCGTGGGAACAATATCACCATGGAAACAATATCACCATGAAATCCAGGTAAATATCAATGACAGGAAAGGTAAATTATTGCGATGCATTGGGTAGGAGCATATGGTTTTAAAACATTATTGGCAATTTATGATAATGATATCGACAATTTATCATCATCTAACAGTTTTTTTCCCTCTCCCATTGATTGGGTATTCATTGAAATAAAAATAGAACTAATCCATCGGTTAACTAACAACTATCTGTCCTTGTAATACTTTGAGTGCTCAAGAACTACTATATGCAGAATCACACATTCGAAATATAAAATAATACGCTTAGAGAAAATATAGCCTGCGACCAGTGGAATGTATAAAATTGCATGTACTAGCAAAAAATAAATAAAAGTATCATCATGCTAAAATAATAAACCATAAAAATATGTTGTCTAGCAGTTAAAAATATGTTGTCTAGCAGTTAAAAATATGTTGTCTAGCAGTTAAAAATATGTTGTCTAGCAGTTAAAAATATTCATTATTACAGAATTTGCATGTAGTCGAAAGACAAAACATCTTGAGGGTACCACTTCCTTGATGGTCTGTACCACTTCTGTGATGGTATGTACCACTTCCTTGATGGTATGTACCACTTCTATGAGGGTATGTACCCCACTTCTAGGACTAGTACCTTTCGTTTAGGGATTCGTAACTTTTACTACGAGTCACCTGGACTCAGTCAAAATGTACACATAACAAATCCTATCTGCCATAAAACATTGCCGACGTCAAAAGCACCGTCAACAAATAAAATATGAACTCTACAATGAAGGTATTCATAATTCCATTTTGTTTCTAAAATTGGGGTTTAGAACACCTTTCAAGATTCTTTCACTTACTCCGGTAGATAATTCCATGTAACCCGTTCACTAATACTACTTAATTATTTCCTTTATATTCATAGATTAAATCGCCTGCATAAATGTACAGAATAGGATAATGGCCACGAGTGACCTTTTCTTATGTATCGTAATGTCATCGCAGAAAGTACCATCACTGCATGGACATCATGAAGACTGATAAAAATAGTCAACATCAACCGTATTCGTTATTATGTAACATTAATGAAAATTTGTCCTTGCTCGCGACGACGTCAATGTTTACAAATGGAAGTAGTACATAAAGATATCAGATGGTGTGGGTAGTTTGGATAACTCTGATAGCTCACATAGTTCAAATAGTGCTGAGAGTTTGGAAAATCCATATAGTTTGGGTAAATCAGATATCTTGTTCGGGAATAATTGTTCAGATAGTTTAATAAATGTTCAAACAGTCCAGATTATTTTAATAGTTGATAGTTGAGAAAGTTCCGATAGTTAAATAGTATAAAATTATATAGGCATTTAAAAAAACTATCAGTCCGGATAGCATACATAATTCAGATAGTCAGACATTCTACTCACCATGGGGCGGTGAACTCAGATCCGAGTCTGACGACCTGCGGTTGATGACTGGGACGGTGACCCTCACGGGCGACGTCGAGTGACGCTGCAATGGCGATGACGACTGATCGGCGACGACATCCTCGGGGAGGGGGGAGCTGGAAGGGAACGTGAATACATGACCGCCCTGGAGAGTGGGTGGGGCAGTGGGCGGGGGGGACCAGCACCACTTATGTTTGTCGGGGGAGTTCGGGGGCGACGTCGTCATGAACCCAGGTCGCTTCATGTGCCCGGAGTGAGAAAAGGTCACGTGACGAGAACTGAAATAGAAGACAAAGTAATATTTAATCAAAGTACAAAAATTATTTATTTTCAAATTAAATATCTTGCTGAATTTTATAAAAGCAAACTTATGTTTAATTTCCATGGACCATTATTTTTATTTATTTATTATTAATTGAACATGTCTGGACTACAAAATATTTCAAGTCAGATTAGCTGCAGGTGATTGTTGTATGATGAATAATATCATTATGGCATCATGGTTAACTACCTTTTTTGTTAAATCTCAATCTATCCATGTATTTCTATGCTGTGTCCTAATGAAAGAGGATACATTCAAACTTCAAATGACAATTTTCTAAGAATAGAAATATACTACTGTACCTCTAAATAAAAATAATAATGATTAATGGTAATAAAATATAAAAGTCACAAATATGTTATTGTGCAATGGTGAGAAACAGGAGAAAATACGTTTTACTAACAAATGTTGACATCACATCAGATTAGCGGTGATATAGAATAGAACACAAGTGCTTGTATGTGTAATGTTAATCATAGTATCATAGCATCAGAAATTGAATAGAAAAGAATTTTGCCAATACCATTGTTCAGGTAATTCATTATACACAGTAGTCAAATTATACACAGTTATACATTGGAATGTAACTGTTAATACGATCTGTATAAAATCGGAATAAAATTGAAAAAAAAGATCAGCAGAGTGAAAATTGACCCAAGGCAAGAAATATAACTTCATTTTCACTTAATCATATCTCATTAACCACCACTAAAATTAACATTTAAAAACCCCAATTACTGTCCTTCTTCAATGGCCAATGATAATCCTGATGTCACTGTGAAGATATACGATATTTTAATGTACATCTGTGCACCAGGGTTATGGTGTATCAAGCCAGAGTGCATTATTGCGCTACTGGGGTTTATTTTTGAGTAAAAATACGCTCCCGGTAGGGAAAGGGTTAATAAGTATTTGTTTTAAATTAAATGAGATTCAGACATATAATACAGACTATAGTTTTCATGTTATAATTACAAATGGCTTCCCTAGAAATGCACGTGTCTTACCTGCGCGTCGTGATGGGGACCGTATAAAAAAGATGTATGTCATCACTGGAGTGTTCAGATGGATAATGATTGGATCAAACTGACTGTTGTGAACACCATTGCTTTGGGAATGGTAGTCAACTATATTTAAAGCAATTTAATACTTTAATAATTGTTTTAAAGAGGCATATGGAATAATGGTCACTATCAGCATTATTGCATATTCTGAAAGAACAATCTTTCCCTGACATGTGAGATTTGAAAATGTAAATAATAAAATAATGTCAAACTATGTTTACACAAAATAAGCTCCAATAACTAAGACAAGATAATCAAAAAGTTCAAAACATAATTTAGAAACATAAGTTTGGCCTAAATATGGTAATTCTAAAAATTAAAAGCGTAAGTTGGAAAATAGATAAAAACTAAAGTAGGTAGATCATATAATTTTTCATGAATTTCAAACTAAATTATAGTATTGTTTAAATGGCGAAATACGACAGCTTCTTCTATTCTTTTATTCAACTGTATCCCACTATTATGATAAAATAAATCAGTGTTATGGAAATTGAACGCATTTGTAAGCAAGGAAGATAACTTCACAACATAGCAGATATATTTGATCTCAATCAAATACTTGGAATGGAAACTAAAAAAAAAAATTCCATTGGGGTTTACAGCCACTTTGAAGATTATTTCACTCATATTACAGCGTGTCAGTCGAATAACACATACAAATACAGACACTGGAAAAAATAGATAAATTGCGTACCAACCCTTCAGAGACTTGCTACGAATCATCAAATTTGAAATTATAAAACATTTCGTACAGACTATACGCAAACAAAAAATACATATTATTAGAAACAAATGAAAAATAAAATGTTACAGAGAAAAGACATGCAGACAGTGACACACAAAACACCATGGTACTGGTAACCACAGTAACTACGGTAACAACAGTAACCAGGTAACACAACCGGTGAACAACATACCATTATATAAGACTTCTTAGTCCAGGGCAGTGATACGACACAGAGAAAGCAAACAAGGATTAGGATTGGGTGGTTGTTAGTTTGTCGTTCTCATAAATGCCGGAATCTTTCATCCATACATTCTTAGAAATTTATTTGATATATGGAGAAATCAATGGATAAAAATAAAGCTGCATAATTTGCAACTGTGGTTAAGTTATTTGTTGGGTAACTCATTCTCTGAAATCCATGGCCATTGTCCTCTTAATATCGGTCAATGACTCATTATCTATATCATTGTCTAGAACTCCATTCTGTAGTGAGTCAGCCATGATGTTGTATGTTCTAAAAATAGACATGGGAGGGCATTCGCTCTAATGTAAAAATATATAGGTAATTATCTAATCTAATGAGCTCTCAGTTTGGCTGACCTATTAACCTTTATTAATTTGTGACACACATATGAACATAGAACAAACAGGGCTGCGTTCAGCTGACAATACATAGAATACATTACAATAGAATACTTTTCTCTACATCTAGTAGTTCGCTGAACGGGTTAGTAGGAAAATAGCAGGAAATCGGTTTGCGCATGTGTCAAATCCATTTGCTTCATGCTTTGGGTTTTCATACAAAACGCTACGCGGTCCAAACCCGTATTGAAATGTCTGCATACATATGCATACGTGTTGCTCACTGAATGGCTTGTGTAGTACTACATAGTATACATATACATATGTATTGTCCATTGAACGCAACCCTGGTCTGTAATCATGCGGGGCCTCTAACAGATTTTAAGTAGGCAATGGTGACGTGTTTCAGAGTATGGGTTTACCTCGTCCCGATTGTAATTTTTTCTCATGACAAACAATTTTCTTATATTTGATGGAATCAATTAATAATATATTTGTGTAAATGTTTGAATGACAAACTATGGGTCATGCGTGATATGATGCAGTATGACATTTATGATATATGGGAATGACATTCATGATAATATTGATAATTAAAGTATTCAATTAGATAACATAATCACATGAAAATCGCACTAACAAAATGAGATAAATTGGAGCAAAATGAACGAGGAATGTGCTGTGAAAATTAAATGAAACTCAAATGAATATATCATACAAAGCTAGATAAAAATTGTGTCATGAACATTTTTATCCAAAAAGGTTACTCATGTATTTTTCTTCCAAAGTCTCAAAAACAAATTCCAACAGAAATGAAAATTGCTTCTCACACATGAAGTATACATTGCCCCTCTCCCCCGCTAGACATTATTTTATTTATTTATTTTTGTATTGGGGATTTAAGTCGCTTTCAAGATTCTTTCACTTATATGATGACTTGTCAGTTTAGGGCAGGAGGAAACCTGCAACATCCGTAGCGCTGAATGTTGCAGTAAACCTGCAAGCATCG
>JAUTBT010084332.1:0-12384 GCA_032361225.1 Lepetodrilus schrolli | reverse complement strand
GGGTAACTCTGCCGGACCCGCTAGGCATTTGGTAAAGTTTTACCAAGATCGTAGTCACTCTCTGTGTTTTATATATTTGCTATTTGGGGCAAAACGGTGTTTTACCAATGTTTATTGTCGTAAGTATTCGAAATAGAAACTGCTGGCTCTGGCTGAGATATAGTTTCATAGTTCTAGAACAACGGCCAAAACGCTTCAACATTATACACCTTATATCCCAATGATTAACATGAAATTGAAATCTGGCAAGCTTTTCACACTTTTATCGTTACTACCTGAAATATTGATGTGTACCTTCTTCAAAATATAATACCATGCATTAAATAAATTCAAATCAAATAATACAAATATAATATACATTGCCAATGTCAACTTTTAAATTTTTTGACAGACCAAGGATGATAACTGCATTGGCACGGTAAATAATAAAGATAGTATAGAAACATAGGATGAGTCTTTAAGGTTAAAAATAATTTAATGGTCTTTGAAGGCTAAACACTACAAGTCAAATTAAAGGTAGGTGAACATATTATCTGGAGGTCATGGCCCACAAGACTGAACAGAACAGGTGAGGGAGTTCTGTGAAGAAGTTCTGGTATTGAAATTTAATATATCCTGAGGGTGGGGATGAACATTGTTCCTGAAACAGACAGATGCAGCCAGCAGCAACTTCCTGCCAATAATTTACTATCTCCTGAGATATCTTGTAATGAAACTATAATGATCATCATCAACAATATACACCTTCTGATTCATCACAGAACCTTCTAAAAATTGTGGAAGAAAATTACCGATTTCTTGGATTACCAGATGCCCTTTTACATTTCTTAGTTTATATTTTCTTGATTTATTTACACCGTTATCCAGGACAAAGTTACTCTGCCAACCATGGATCAATCTCCAACCATAAGTGCCATCATCAAGAACCAGTCTGAGGCCATGGAGGTATAGATAGTCCTATCAAGAGCTCTGCATGATAAATACAGAGACAAGCATGTAGGGCCACCATCAGAGACAAGCATGTAGGACCACCATCGATATGCATGTTTTCTTAATTCCGCCTACCATATTGCCATCACTCTTTGCCCCTTCCACATGTCTAATCCATATCACACCAATAACTAGCCTCCATTGCTAGTGTATCACTCCAATAACTAGCCTCCCTGTCCTAGCGTATCAGTGAAGAAAAAACATGTTTAGAAACTAGGCTACCAGGACACTACGTGAAGAAAAAACATATTTAGAAACTAGGCTACCAGGACACTACAGGTTCTGTATTAAAAAGATATATATAAATACATATATGAAAGGAATTCCACGTTTCCTGCTGTCAAAGATTAGATAGTGCCAAGCTACAAGCCATCAGTCTTTGAAGCAAAAGCCATCTGGTCTTTGAAGCAGGTATGAATCAGTCTTGAAGTAACACATGACGTCATACTAGTATTTTCCACAGAACCTCGGCCACAGATGAGGGGCTTCACGTCAGCTCTCCCTGTACATGGTCCCCTGTTAATGTGGCATTCCTGGGGCATATTTACTGTAATTATATCCAGCTATGCACAGAGGGACATGAGGATGACTCAAGTCTATCATTGTCCTGAGGGAACTAAAACAAGGTTCCTTCTGAAATGAACACTCTGTGATTCTTTGATGAGCCATTTTCAGAAGTTTGCACAATACTCCAAAGGTGGTGTATCAATTGGGCCACCACATATATTATGAATCACACTGATAACATTGTCATTGAAAATAATCCAAATGAAAAAGATAATTTTCAATTTTTGTTGGCATATGGCATACATGCATACCTAAAGATAGTTCAATATCTGATAAACCATTTATAACAATTATACCTACAAAACCTATCCAAGCATGATACTACAATAACTAAAAAAGAAATGTGGTTATTATTACAAAGAAATGTTGATATTTATGGTACTACAGGCAAAAGAAATCCAGTTACAACATTAATTCCCTACTATACTCCCAACAACCCATCAGTTTAATCCTACAAAGACTTAAAGAGAAACATAACCCTTACTAAAATCTTTCAACATGTACTACAACCCATAAAAATGGGATAATGGCACTAGCATTCAAGCGATTCTTACACTTAATTGACTCAGTGTTATCCTGACTAGGACTCTGGGTGAAATAACCCATGAAACTGGCTACCCACAGTGGGTATCTCCCTAGTCCACACTGATAAACATTTAATATATATCATACTGTTTAGCACACTATCCTGTCAAGATGGCAACATGGCATAACAGGGTGTTTCCCTCTGAACACTTACACTCCTCTGGACTTGAATTTTCTTTTTAATTTGTGGTTCTCGCATCAAATATGTTGTTTCAAGTCTGTCATATTCAAGTCTGTAGTACTATGTCTGTTATTTAGTGTCTGCGGTGCCAAGTATGTGATGTCAAGTCTGTAATGCTATGCTGTCAGTAGTGTCAAGTCAGTAGTGTCAAGTCAGTAGTGCCAAGTCAGTAGTGCCAAGTATGTCATGTCAAGACTTAGTATGTCATGTCAAGTTTGCTATGTCAAGTCAGTCAGTTATGTCAAGTCTGTAGTGCTATGTCTGTTATTTCAAGTCTGTAGTGCAACGTCAGTCATGTCAAATCCATCATGACGAGTCAGTCATGTCAAGTCTGTAGTGCCATACATGTCCTGTCAAGTATGTCTTATTATTAAGTCAGTTATGTCACTGTCACAGTCAAGTCCTTGAATTAGGACATTAAACTCAATAACTTGTGAATTGCTATGTGTTGTCTCATGATGAAGGAGAAGACATAAATGCAACTGTGAACATATCAGAATCATCAGCTAATCTTTTATTAAATGGATTAAGGCATCCAATATTCTCTAACATAAAGAAAATAATTCATAATTGTCATAAAACTGTCATAAAATTAACTCTTGCATAAAGAAAAAAATTGCTGGTAATTGTGATAAATTACAAATTACTGTAAAACTATTAAACTAATTACTGTAAAACTAACCAGCAGGGATTGATGACTAGTAAATATTCCTGTGCTTTCATTCTTCTTTGGTTGTAAGGACAACATGCAACAACCCTGAATTAGAGCAAGAACGATAATGCTACCATAATACAATACACAGAACATTGTTGTATGGTCAAGTGGTGCTTAACATGCTTAACATGCAAGTTTGTGTATACCTGGTACATAGCAAGGGATTAATCGTTATCCGTTATTGTTATTGTTAGTGTTATTGAGAGAATGTACACCTATGTACAGAAATAACATCCTTCTCAGCCAGAAATGACCAGTGAAATCAGAACAAACTATTGATTAAAGATTCATTTTCATAGTCATAGACCAATTATCATGATTATAGATATATTGAAATCAGAACCAATTATTGATGTAAAAACTGAGTATTGATGCTAGAACCATCTAGTCATCCTAGAACTGACTATATTATGCCAGAACACAAAATAAACTATTGATGCCAGAACTTCAAACCTAGAACCATCTAGTGATCCCAGAACTGACTATTTATGCCAGAATGCAAAATAAACTATTGATGCCAGAACTTCAAACCAAGTAGTGATGCCACCCCTGCAAAAAGTGCATTGTCCATTTTGATACATTCTATTTCTGGAGAGTCTGGAGAATTCTGAAATTCTTTAAAACAGTCTACTGTTCACCTACTTGGAATTTTCTTAAAGTCAAACATTGAAATGTTTTCATTTGATCAGTTTCTTCCCCAAACTGTAATGACATGTCAGTGCCATGTATCGATACCTTGTGTCAATGCATTGTCGATGCCTTGTGTCAATGCCTTGTGTCTGTGTCAATGCCTTGTGTCAGTGCCTTGTGTCAGTGCCTTGTGTCTAAGTCTATGTCTTGTGTCTATGCCGTTTTTCAGGGGTAAAGAGGTGTGTCTACATCGACAAAACCACAAATTCACCTTCGTCTCAAGACGGACTACACCTGAATTCTTCAAAATCACAGTTTCTATAGAATCCTATACAGAAGAGCAACATCTTGAATTAAAGGCCACTCCACTCACCTTGGGTGTCTGGAGATAGCATCAACAGATTTTCCCAAGATATCGACTGGCATCAACTGAATAAATTGTCTGTTCTATAACGTCCATTTGTTTCAAAGTGTCTGTGGGAATAGTTGCACGATAGACAGGGTGGAGAGAGAGAGAGAGAAAAAAAAAATATGGGACTACTGCCAAAAAAGTAGAAAGAGCCTATTGGGGATAAAATTACAACGTCTGCATTATGAGTAGGACTACATATTACAGCTTATATTAATAGTGTGGCATGATATAAGAAGATATCCAATGCAAGCCATCAAGTATATGTCACGCTAACGAGGAAATGCTTCTTGCTAGTGCTTATAACCATTTCGCAGAAGACTAATGCTTGGTAATCGTAAAGCACTTCCACAAAGTGCTGGAAACCTCCAGATATTTTGCCAGTTTACCATATTCAAAGACGTCCCACCTTTTCATAATTGCTTGTCTGCCATATAGCAGGCAAATTAACCCTTTTCCTGCTGGTGACAACCAGGGATGCCACACGGAGCCATTATTGAGTTATCTAGCAGGCAGAAAGTTAACCTTCATCCTACTGGAAGCCTGATAGAGCTGTGATTCTAAATTACCTAACGCAGCAGCAGATGGTTAACATGGTTAAACATGCTATCATTTACTTCAAGGTATATTTGTTTTACAGATATTGAAATGGCTATACCTATAATGCTGTTGATGATGCTTGCCAAGGGATAAATTGGATCGAATTACAACAATAGCTGAGAACTGTGCAAGAGTTCCAATCTGAACCTAATTTTGTCAAGACTAGTGCCCTATGGCTGTGGGGCAAATCCCTATAAGTGCATCCTTAGTAAATGGAGGGGGTGGGGTGGGATAGGGAGGGATAGGGGATGGGGAATCTTATTACAGTATTTACAATGAATATTGTACTTTATTTTTAAGGGCATGTGCATTTTTTTCTGACATTATGAGTGCACTATCTGTTTCTCAGTTATACGTTACTTCTAACAGCATGTGCACCTTCTATGTCTCGATACAGTGTATACCATGTTACAAAGGTGCTGTTCTGAGGAGTGTTCCAGTCTCAACAACAAAGTCCATGTAAATACCAGCATAACCAAACAAGTTAAAGAATCTCAATCTTCAGTGTCTATACTCGGAGAACAACCAAAACAGCATACAACATTCAAGATTGGAGATGACATTGTAACCTCACAGGAATTATGACAGGTTTGATTTTCAAACTGCAAATATTTCCTGGAAAATACAAAATTCTTTGAACCTCTTTCATGCTGTAGGCAACCAGAGATGTCAAATAGAAATTAATTTGATCAATCCAACGACGCCAAGATGTAAATACAAACATTCTATCATCTTTGAGCATGTTGTTCGTGCACTATAAATGGATGACCTATGCAAAGATTGATTTCCAGATACAACTAATAAATCAATTATCATTTATCCAGTTTGGGACAATAGGGCCAATATCAAATTCTATATTTCAGACTTATATATCATTCTCTTATATTGATTGGTATCTATTTTATACCCAAGCATGCATGAACCAATAACATGAATGACTAGGTACGATTAGGTTTTGTTCTGAATATAGTCATGGTCTAATCTAGCATCTGGGTATTTGTGGTTTATATTAATACACCAAAAACTTGGCATACTCAATATGCATAGACAGCATCCCAAACATCCCTGTGTTGATAATGCAGCATCGACACGCAGAGGTAGGTAGTGGTACTGATAGAAGGGCAAATTACTCTGGCAGATGAGACAGTTCATCTATGTGTGGTGGAAAGTTCTCTTCCTTCAGGGCAAACTAGTAAGCAAATGTTTGCCACAAGAAGAAATAAACACTCCATGGAAACACTACATGCTAGGCTGCCACTGGAACAAACAGTCAGATCCAGGAATACAAAACAAGATTTTTATCATTGACACTGGAATGGATGGACATGTGTTGAAACATTATGATCATACCGGAAATTAGTATGCATCTTGCAAATTGGTTTCTGGCATAGCTAGCCTGTGTTGTGCCAGGTGTGTTACTAGATACAACTCAAGAATGATTAAACAGATTTGGAGTTTGTAGTGAATATGAGGTTATGAAATGCTCTTGAGTATGATTTCATTCTCAACTGACTTTGCATGAGGATTTGTGAAGAAAACTTTGAGTTGATCATGAAAGTTTTATAACCTCAGAGCCAGAAGAATTGTTCTTTAACAAAATTGGCAACGGCCTATGGTACTCCAATTTCTGAAGGAATTGCTTCATCAGAGGAATGGAAGTAGAATCAAGAGCAATGAACTAATTCATTACCTGTTGATAGTGAGTCAGTAATTCAATAGCAAACTGATCCCCAAAATTTCCCAATAAATACTGGCAGAGTCATCTAGTTGGGCATACCACCTGTAATACTGACTGAAATCCTATCTAAGCAGCCAAATTATTTGACCAGAAGAGAAAACACAGAACAAGAAATCCATAGCTGCTTCATCACCTGTTCATCAGATCAGTCCAAGATGGCGGCAAGATATGTCCAGAAGTTCCTGATTGAGCCATCAAATTATCACCTGCAAAACTCATCGAAGTCTACCCCATGTTTCTGCCTGGTTCCATCAAGCATTGGACTCCCATGTTCACCTGTTGAGTCAGGGTTCCATTAAGCTAGCAGGATTCAAGATGGCCGACAAATTCCACCGAGTACATGTAGGCTAATCTCTCATCTGTCCTGTAAAGGTACAAGGTGGCACTCATTCCCACCATCACCACCACCACCACCACCACAACTCTCCCTTATAAAAATGCATCCACTATGGTCAAGAAAATCCTCTTCACCATCCCATGACTCCTACTATCCCTTTTATGACAATGGTGCATCATCCACTATGGTCAAGAAAATTCAATTTTGAAATACTATCCGATTTTACAACAATTTTTACCATGATCTTCTCAATAATAATTTGTTTTGAAAAACTAAAACCAAGTCTGTCAAAATTTCATTTAGTTACTGTTTCCCTAATGCCACATTTCTGACTCCAAAGTACCCAAAATTGAATCAGTATGCCAAAATCTGAAAATATCCAATCCGAAATTTTCACAACTATCTTTGCCTTTCCAAGAATGGCTGGCAATGGTGAACTCTAAACAAACAAGTTCTATCTCTGGACCTATCACCATTGTTGAGTCTATTCCCGGTACTGCTGGCAGACTTTGTTGGCAACTCCTGCTGTATAGCTCCCTGAAGTTTTAATTAATTCTCCTCTGTACCTTTCAGCATGTTTTTCCACACCTTGCCTTTTGGGAACTAGAGAGAAAGACAGGGGGAGGAAAGAGAAGAAAGGAGAGCAGAGGAGGAATGGGTCTATTTTGAGAATCTTGGGCATAAATCTGGAGCAATCTGCTCCCAATTTGAGGTTAAACAGTCAGGTTGGCGATATAAGCCAGATAATCAAACAACAAAGCTGGACAAATTTTGACCATTGGTTCCTTGAAATGCTTATCTTCTCAGCATGTGTCCATGATTTCTGACCATCCAGCTCTATTCCTTGAACATTACTTCCATTCTACCAATCAAGACATGCGTTTCCAATAAAGCGTTTGATATAGCAAGCTATTTCAACATAATCTTCAATTACCCACAACAGAGTGAAGAGATTAGACTTACGTAAGTCTATGAGGATTCAGTTAGTGAGTAAATATATCCCAGAGAAAACCCAAGATAATTATTCTGTAAGAAACCTAGCAAAAAATGTTAATGGTTTAAAAAACATGAATTAATGATCATTAAAATCAATCAGAAGTCGGTTTGAATACATGCTTAAATATTCCAAGGAAAGGGAACAACATTAACTTCACGATTGATTTCCTAGGTAAACAGAACTTAATGTTGACATCATATATTTCGGGAGTTTCTTATCATGAAAACAGGAAATCCACAAAGATATGATCCAACCTTAAATATCCTGCAAACAAGTGTGTACTTTTCCCCTGAGATATATACAAGAACATCAGTACAATACGACATATACCTGGGATGGAATGTCCTGTATGACTTAGTCTGTAGGTATCTTTACCTCCAACCTTAGTCATGGGCAACACCATTGCTAAGGTGGAGTTACGGTTACCTCAGAGTTATGCTGCTTTGTACAAGAGGGCCCTGAACAGTACAATATTGACACATGCCGAAACATATATAAAGCCGCATTCATAATATGATCTATATTTCTATACCCAAAGTTCAATCCAATAAGATATACCCCACATGAAGTCCAGTCTGATTTTAAAAAAATATATTCATATCAATTCTTATCTGATATGACATATACTATATCCATTTACGACGTGATATCAGTACCAGATGGACTCCCAGTCACAGATCAAATCCAGGTTTATATATAAAGATGTAACAGTTATCGTGGACTCCTGTATGACTGATATCGTTGCTATTTCCTCTGGTACCAGTCGCTCAGATAACACTCCCACATTCATGCTCTCAAAGACTCCCAGAGATCTTTCATCCTATCAGTGACACTCTTAATAGTCTTATATAGCACTGTGACTAAGGAGAAGTTTCGACCTGGCTTTTTGATGACTGGCACTAGGAAGGGCAAATTGGTTGGGCAGAACTCAATCTGGCCGTAGCTGTTTAAGTATAGTTCCAAGAATAGTAAATTGGTTGTGTGGGACCAAGACCAGGCCTGAAAGGATCATACAGGTATTGGGGACATAAATTGAGGTTTATGTCATGTCCTGTTATAGTAAAAAGTGTGATATAGGTCTTGATTTAGGCCCAGACTACAGTACGACCCTTTCATGAAATCTCAGGCCAGATCCAAGTGGTCCTTCAGGTTAATACTTCCAATTCCAAAGACAATCTGGCTTTTGCTGTACATGTTCCAGGGACTGATAATAAAGGAATGCAGGGCTCTGTGTGGGATCTACTGGTGGTACAGCCTGACAAATCTGTAATAATTTTGAATATAATAAAGAAAAAATGTCTATATGTTTTCACATCAATGATCAAGAGAAAAATTAATTTACACTACCCTGTAGTAAATAAAAGCGTAATAAATGTAAATAATTAAGATAGGGTCTGTATGGAAGACTGATAACTAGAGCAATGCATGAAGAAGATCTGTACATGGTTTCTTTGACACATAACATGACCAAACAGTAGAAACAGTGACACATATCTGTCCAATATTTGCCTCATTCCTTTGATAATTAATAGTCACGGGTTACTTGTGTTGACCAACAAAAGAATGAAGACACACCAAGGTCTGTATGGAAGACTTCGAGACTACATGAAGATCTTTGCAAATCTCTGCCACAAGAACTAGCTAACACAAGTAACAACAAGAGCAGCAGGAAGGCCTATAGTCTGTGTCACAACCTGTTCTCACCAAAATACTCCTATTCAAAATTTCCCCCTAGATCAGTTAAGCAAGTCTAGATTACTGGAGAACAGGGTAAAGAATAAAATAATTTCAGGGGCTCCTTTCATATAAATATAATACCCATCAAAATAAGTTATATATTATTGATTTATTTTAACCCTCTGAGACTATGGATAGTCTAGAAGACCTAATACCAGTAACAGCACAGGAACAGTCACATTGCCATGAGACACATTCCTTTGATAATTTATAGTCACAGGTTACTGGTGCTGACCCACAGAAGAATGAAGACACATCGTAAATTCAGGATAATTTGACAGACAGCTTCTTCCTTCAACCAAGAAGAGCCATTATTAAGCTTACTTCAACAAACACAGAGATTACCATTGTATTGATAACATGGCAGGGTTAAAACCAGGCATAAGCTGCCGTTTCCTTCACAGTACTGTACCATCCTCACCCCCCCCTAATTTTTTACCTGTCCCCCTATCACAACCCCACAGTACTACATCATCCTTACCCCCTTACCCTCCTATGTTCCTTTACCTGTCCCCTTATCCCCACCCCCTCTCCAATATATCTTATAATCCAATATTTCGTTTTCCATCGTACCATATCTGACATTTTCAGATTTGAAAACTAGACCAAGGGTTCCCGAAGAACTTTAATATACACCCAGGTCCTAGAATTAATGGCTTGCATTTATCTCATCTGTCAACCAATGATAAGGAAAGCAATTTCTTGCTGGGTTTAGTTTTTACAATTTTATCATATCATCTTCTAACTGCTAAGGTCTTAAAATATATATAACAACATGGCTCAGTGGGTAGTGTGTTTGACTACAAATATGAAGGTTTGAGTTCGAATTTCATTTGGTGGCCTAGTATCTTCTATCATGGCAAATGGTTGCAATGCAATGTGTAATTTGTAAGCCTAGAAAGAAATCATCATTAGTTTCTCTGTACCAGTCATGGATCATGGGTTTTATCATAACATATAATTGACTTGGTTTCTCCTCCCAATCAAATCACTGACATAACTGAAATACTAAGGAAATGCTTGTAAACAAAGCAACTCAAACATTTTAATATATAGCATCACACAGTAGCATATAACATGTATTTTAAAAAATGAATAAATGGGAATAAATCAATGTCATATTTCTTTTCAGGGTTTATAAATTTATTTGAAAGTAAATTCTCTTTAACTCAAAGCAACTTCTGAGAGGTTGTCAGTTTGTTGTATACTGGTACATTTCCTTGCTCAGTTTTTGTTTTTAAAGTCAAAGCAGGTCTATGAAATACAGTGAGCCAGAAAATCTGTACAAGAAAAACAAAACTAGGCAAATAGCAGCAGTTAGGGGAGTATTATTGAGCATGTAAACTACTAATACAATAAAGTCAGTATACATATAAGTGATAGGGTACACAGGTGTTCATGCACTCGTATGAACTGGGTAAAAATAACAAGAAAATACAGTGTGTTATTTGAACTAAGTCTGAATATCATAATATCAGTGTTTTAAGGTTAATATGTAAGTGAGTATTGAAGTTAGCCAAACACCTTCATACCACATCCCCTCATTTCATAGCAGGTATCGAATTAATTTTGGTACTCACCCAAATATTTCTTTCAAATCAGTGAATATTTAGGTGGTTCCCAAATGCTTCAATATTTAGACATTCCAAAAAAGCTGATGAATATGGTCATTGGACAGGAAGCTTCAAGTAATAATCAATTTCTAATATATCTAAACTCAAAGGAACATTGTTCTTGCTTCTTGGGCCTGAAACAATCCCGTCCAAAATATATGGTGACAGTTCAGCAATAACAGCATCCCTTATCAGAGATCTTCAGCCCTGAAACAATGCTTCTGTAATCAGCTTTGCGGTACCACCGGTACTGTATATATCACAGATCTGGCAGCTAATCACCAAACAATGACATCTCTTCTGTCCACCTCAATTCAAAGCAAGACACTTGACCATGGTGCTTTGACCAAATTGACCGTCATCTCAGCCATCACACCCCTACTTCTGACATTGATTCCGTGATCAGTGAAACACAACCCACACTTAATGGCTGGAAACCTGGTGAATCCAGATGGCAACCTTGAAACACACTCCCACTGTGCGTTGGGTTAGGATGCATCAGAAAGTTGTCAGAAAAATCATCCAATGTGGCAAGAGTTAGATATAAGATATGCTATTTCAGTGATTCTTTTTCCCTGGTGGCCCAAATCTGTTGGAAAATTCATGGGTGCAATATAACATCTCCACCCCCCTACCCCTTCTCTCAAACTAATGTTGATAAGCTTTGAACTTCCTTCCAGAATCCAGTGACATAATGATACAAAGATATGATAAATTTGCATTTCCTGTATGTACAGTGTAGAAATGTTAACACTGGACATTATTTTTCTTCTGTTTCAAAGAAAATGTATACCTACTAGTATTTTAAAGAATGAATCCTAAACAAAAGCAAAGGTTTGAACATTTGTAACATTTCTGAACATAATTATCCTAATTATGTAAAGGCTGTTATTAGATTTATTGTAATGGAATCTAAACATTGACACTAAATTTCAGTGTCAACAGCCTTGAAAAGTCCCAAGAGACTGAATGCACCAATTTGACCTCTGAATTATGACTCCAGCTACATATGACCTTCAGCAGATGTATCATTATTGTCAACACGAATGGGTTAAGGTGCTGGTCTTGGGCCTGTAGATGATGGTCATTTGAGTAGTTGTATAGGAAATAGTATCGGATTCCTCCTTTATTTCCAACTGATGTATAACTAGGAGAAAATTATTTCTCCTTATTTTCTATTTCTATGAGATACTTACGATAAAACACAATCGAATAGTCCCGCAATTCCCCCAGATATAGCCATCTATTCAAACTTACATTTTCCTGCCTTGTATGGAAAACACAA
>JAUTBT010084331.1:0-12384 GCA_032361225.1 Lepetodrilus schrolli | reverse complement strand
CCCCCCCACACACACACCCATACATACATACACACACACACACACACCCATACATACACACACACACACACACACACACACACACACACACACACACCTTCCGGTCTCTACCCATCTCTCCTTTGTATATTATTGACTAGATTCTAACTGACCCCCAACTGCAATACTATTGAACCTAACGATCTCTGGTCAGAATCCAGATCATGGCTGCCTGGACAAAGCCACCTCGTCATGCCCCGCACCTGTGGAAATCACAATATGTGGAACAACTCTCTATATACCTGATGAAAGTATGATGGACAGAAATGTACAAAGCTCAGCAATATGGACCAAACGTTTAGGTTAACCCCGTGCAGATAGGTTCCTGGTCCGAAGAAGACCACCGGCGGAAGGGGGTTGTTTTCCTTAGCATTTGGTTTGTTTTCGCCCTTGGCAACGAAGATTCCTTAAATTGCCCATCATAGCCAATAAAACATGTTCCGGTGTAACGTAAATATACTAGAGTGCCCCCCTCCACTCCGGGTACAACAAAGAGCAACAGCTAAATTAGATTCTTCTTAGGGATATCATGTTTAGTATGGAAGGTCAACTCTGACATATATTTTCCGGTCAACTAAGTACCAGATATACGTGACGAATACAACTAAGATTCGTTTTGGGAAAGAAATATATGTGTGTTCCGCTTTAATTGCGGTATTTTCAGCAATTATTTTGAGAGAATTATTAAAGATAAAATCATTTATGTTCATAAAACAGTACCATAATTGAGCAACAGGTATATCTATTTTTCGGACTTTCTTACAGGTTGATTAAAAATCTGCAGCGTGTTCGTGTTGTTGATCCATCAAGATGCTATTGATATCGCATATTGTAATTTGGTATTGTGAACACACATATTAAGTGATAAAACATACACGGCAATGTGGTTTTTCTATGAAATGTGGCTTTTTCGTGCCATCATATACTCGGTGTTTAACAACTATTCGGAAACATATTCGACACGACATCAACAACCTTTGGAAAGAAACGAATTTTCAGATAGATGTCTAAAAACAACTCCAGAGTTGACAGCAACGGAATAAGCACCAACACATCCCGATATGCTTCAGACAAAACAACATGGCGCTTCAAAGATTCCGTATTTTTTGCTTAGTATCTGTGTCGTCTGCTCAAGAAGACAATGTCAGCCATCTTGAAAGAATGCTGCGCCACCTGGGACAGATCAAGTCAAGTAACGCCATCTAGCGGTATTTGACGAGGTCTCAAACATGCAGATGCAGACGTCAAGATGCCAGTCTTCGAAAAGCTGTTCTCAATTGGCGAAGGAAGATAGAGTTTCAAAGAATGCCCGAATTCAAGATGTCCCTTCCACTGATAAAACGCGTGCCTTTTTCTGAAATGTCAGGTCCCGTTCACCTTTTCTGAATGTCAGAGTTGAAAACTATAGGCTGTATGTATCTCATCGCGATATCTCATGATATCTCGCGGCCGTGGGTCGTCCGTATTCCAGATATAAGTTCATTGTACGAGACAGTTACTACGTTCATAAAGGCAGTTGGGCCGGAATGAATTGCAATATGGACAAATTCCAATTCACGGCAAGAAACTGGGGCATTTGAAGCTATTGTTTCATACGCATTTGACCAGTGGAATACATATTGATATTAAGAACTGAAATTAAATGTTTCTTACATCGTACGATGATAAGTATTTAACGTACTATCACAATTTAATGGAACCCATCAGAATCGTGAAGACTAAAACTTTAACACTAATGCAATGCCACATATAATACAAATGTATTGCCATCCACTAAAATTAACATTAAATAGCATGTTCCTATTCTATATAGAAATATCAAAAACAAGATGCTTCAATAACACATTAAGAAATAGCACCATCAGGGGGAAATATGCACGGTGTTATATAATAGAAAAGAAAGGTTATTTTTAAAATGCGTTTCATCCTATACTGATGACGTCACAATGCCTGATGGTTGGTACTTACGTCCACGGAGGAGGATCCATGCCCTTCTAGAGTTCGCCATTTAAATGTTATCAGTGTCTGTTGGTTATTCGTTCAGGAAACATTTTTTGGTTATCCCACTGGCAGAATATTTTGTTTTTGATCTTTCAAACATTTCGATGACAACCTTAACCTTTCGTTGAATGCCAAGCTGTAAGTGCAAGGTCATATAATTGACATATATATGTATGTAAGGGTTGCAAGATTATGCTGGGTTGCAAACCAAGGGCACTCCTGTACGAAACGGCATAACACTAAGGCTACCCTAACTCAAACTTTATCCAATGACTACACCATTGCTAAGGTTGAAGACTTTACTGAATTAAGACCGCCTTAGTGCATCGTGTGTCAACGGTATTAGAGCTTCGTTTCGTTTCGCTCAGGAGAACCCACATTTTGATCATAAACCACATTTCCATTTGTAAGGGCATTGCTTTTCTTCTCGTAGATTGACCAAAACACCAACACGTAAACACTAATCAACTGGTACGTTTGTGATTGACGGTGTCTGTCGTATTACTAGTGGGTACGGCTGAGTATCCTAACTTCGTTAGTGTTACAAGTTCACGATGTACTTTTACACGTGAGAATTCCGCGCATTTACTGTAATGTGCATCGTTTGTGACGATATATCATTACTTGGAATGACGTCAACTACCATGTTTTGATTTGCGCCACGCAGCTCAATCGGCGTAGTTTTGTTGGTATCACTACGCAGAGCGTTGCGCTGGTGTCAGGGTCAAGAAGTGAAGAAGTACGGATAGTAAAGTACATATTTGTAGAATTACTTTTTCATTTCAAAGGAAAGGGTTGCATTCCATTTATGATACACGCAGCTAGCTGTGCATAGGGGTTCGGTGGATCCAACTGCAAAATGTACATTTCCGAGTTCGAATCCCATTCCTGGCTTCCATCGGGTTTATTGTCTTACAAGCATCAAATGACCCACCTTCCAGTACCCACACCTCCTTGGACTTTGGAGCCAAAGGTTCGACATCAATGTTCGCGGAAGTTACCTTTCTGACGCGATATTGTAAGGATGCGCTGTCTGCAGCGTTGCAATACTTGTTCTTGTCAGTACCAGCCGATGCTCGCAGGATTACTGCAGCATTTACTGCTACGGGTGTTGCAGGTTTCCTCCTGCCCTAAACTGACAAGCCGTGATATAAGTGAAAGAATCTTGAAAGCGACTTAAAACCAGCAACGTAAAAGCGGCTCTAAACCTCAATAAAAACCACAACAAAAAACAAACACACACACATACATACACGCACGCACACACACACACGCATACATACACACACACATACAAACACACACACACACATACTTACACATACACACATATACATACACACACACACACATACACACACACAACAACACTCATAACTAACAACATCAATGTCAATACTACAGCTATAGGAATCGCAGCGGTATTCACATTAATTAATATTGGATTGAGAAGAAATCCATTTACCTGACTCGTATCAATGCCTTTGATAGACACCTGATCTCAACACGATTTACCTGAAACACCTACTTGTGATACGTTATTCATGAAGGGTCTGGTTCTTTCCCGACAATGCCAGGTAATAGCATATTAAACAAGGATTACACCACCCGATAATCTTCCTTAACAGGTCGGCCAAATTTGTATCGTATTAGAAAATCATCACCTCATATGCTGCGGTGGTGGCCGTTTTCCATATGCATCGAACCTAAGTAATACCGTAACATTGATAAATCTATATCGTTAGTGTTTGGTACCGAGCGATTTAACCTACAGTTTTAGAATTACATGAGCCATGCAAACATTAGTGTAGGTAAACACGATGAATGACGTAGACGAAATATACATTAATCCACTGACTCGTTAACCATAAGAACGGGAGGAAGTAATATACATTAGTATCTTAAATAACAATGACATATCTAATATAAATACCTGTGATGTCATATTTACAAAGTCGTAGACGCCAACTATATATTTATCTTTTTTTTTATAATCAATATTAATTTTTAAATATTGATGACATAATTATACGTGTGGACAATCATGTCCCTATTTGGAATAAAAATTATAGTTTGACAAGTAAAGCAATCTATATTTCATGATCGTTTAACAACCGTAAAGAACCGTTTGACAAGACAACTTTACACCGATGTCTTATCTCGAGAACTATTTACGTGTGCGTAGCCGAAATTTTAAAATATTGGCAAACTTCACCGTGGATGCTAAGAAAGATGTATGTCTGGTAAACTCGAAAAGTGACACCATAAATCATAACACTCAATAAACGAAAACCCATTATTGTTGATCAAGCTCAACTTACACAGGTAACCGTGCAAATTGGAGTTAAATTTACGGTTACAATTGTGTCTACTTTGAATGTGCAGCTCGGTAGGAAAACAAATAGGGACCTTTAACATTTATTAAGCGTGAAATTGTTTTTCAGCGGCGTGACGCTTTGTCACGGGAAGATACCGCGAGAAAGAAACAAAATAAGAACCCAACCTTTACCATGGGAAATATTCTCATAGACAAAAGTATTTTGTACATAATATAATACCGTTGTTGCAGCATCAGCAATAGTCATGATACTGTACCGTATTTTCCCATAATATCTCACTCACTCCTGCACATATATTCATCAATTACCTTAAAAAGAAGAATTTAACGTGTTAATCGCCTTGTAGATTATATTTAAATCCAAATATGGCATTTGAAATTACGGTAACAATATAACACTGAACTCAATGACCGTAACACCGATAGAAATGATACCATTGACGACGTATAAGAATGTTATTGTTAGGCCTACGAATATAAATTGTTTTTGGTGTTGCACATTACATTACATTTCATACCGAATTAAATATATTAACATAAAATACAATCAGTAGCTTATATAAATAATTTTATTTCAAAATAGCATAATTCTCCACACATTATAAATAAATCTCCACACATTATAAATAATTCTCCACACATTATAAATAATTCTCCACACATTTTAAATAATTATCCACAATTCTCCACACATTTTAAATAATTATCCATACATTTAAAATAATTCTCTACACATTTTGAATAATTCTCCACACATTTTAACTAATTCTCCACACATTTTAAATAATTTATGGACACGTGTTCTGAAGCATGTTGGCACTTGTTTGAATCTTTTATATATTTTCATTCAAAGTTCTCTTCAGTAGTTGGTTAACCCCTAGGTGTTAGATGATGCCCCTTGAGGATACCATCTACACAAGTGATTGATAGACTCAGCGGGGAGAAGGTTAAATCGTACCTTTAAGAATTGTCCAAAGGTGCACGTGAGGTTTGACAGGCCTTGATCTGGAACATGACACGTGACAACAAAAGTACCCCATGGGCTCAGACCTGTCTCGGGGGGTCAAGCGCGTCTCTCGGTGGGTCAAGCCTCTCTGTAGGAGAGGGCACAGTTATGTTTAGCAGGATAAAGCATAAACTATAACATGTTTTGTGTTCACGATAGCTCATCAGCCGTCAGTTCCGATACTTGAGTGTTTATATTGTTTGATCGGGTCTACATGAATTAGCAAAGATAAGATAGCTATCAACAACGCGAGGGTAGCGAATTTCACACTTCGGTGCCTCATTATAAAGAGAAGATGATCGAGGTTTGGATTACAGTCGAACCGACGTGGGAAGACTTAAGCATGATGGACGTATTTGCAATCTAAATGGTTCATCATTGATATAACGGAAACCTAGATCGTCCACGGGAGATACAAACTATGAAATTCAAAACGTTTTATTTACAGATTGTCCAAAGGATTGCGGCATGAATGTTTTTATTGTGTACTGGATAAACCACATTTCCGTAAGAAAATAACGAGTTCAAAGTTGAATTTATCAATGGAATTGCATTGTTCTAGGATCGTATTGCTGATGTAACAATTGGATAAGAAATTATCATGTTATGCAGTAAACCTTTGTATCTCTATTGCAGTCAACTGGTGAAGTGCTGTAAAGACTTGATCTTGATTAATCAAGGAAGTAAGAGAATAGTTAGTTTTTAATGAACCTTGTATCCGTCATGGAATGCAATGTCTTTTATTATTACAATGTATGTGGTTAACACTATGCATTGTCATGTGGCATACACGCCAATAATTTAGCCCTATGCTAAGAAGCTAATAAATAAATCGCTAACATCCAAAATTGTCCTGATAAAAACATATTAATTATATAATTCTTATGTACATTTATATCATGTGCGAATTGATGTTAGCTCGCTCTTCAATAACCTTGCTATTTAAATTTCAGATTCAGCCACCGTGGTAGATTTAACGAGATTAGATGTTCTAAATAAAGAAAGACAATGAAGCGATGACGTTATTATACACACTGCACAGACCATGTGAATAATAACGATTTGATATCGATGACGCAGTTGCAAATGTGTAGAAGTCTAGCAAATCTAGTCGATACTTTCACATACTGGTATAAGTATGTGAATCACTATAGTTCAAAATGTGATTATATTAGATTTTCTTAGGAAATGAATATTGAACTGAATTATTGAAACGACATTCTAGTATTTTTATAAGAATTTTACTCGTGTATACTAGACGCATTTCATGAATGTCACACATGACACAGTACAGAGACACATGACATTGCTTTTAGCCTCGAAATGCTTCTTGTTTTCAAAAGAATGAGGCTTTAGCCAGGGTTGCTTTCTTTTCCCCATCTCGTTTGTGCTATCGATCAGTATAATCTTTTCAAAAGCATCTCCCTTCAAACAAAAGGAACAACCTCTGAAACTAAAACAGTTGCCATAACAAGTTCTTTGTACAAATGGACGTTTAAGAACACATAACCATAAACACATCATCAGGTAACCTAGCGTGTGACATTGAAGTTACATTTAAACACGTGCAGTATCTACATCAAAGGTGTGCATTTGTGTTTGTGTGCACATCTTCACATGCGCGCAAAACAATGTATAATGTTATGCAAAGACTGCAAACGCTGACTGGCTTCCGTCTCTAGAATGCTAGTATACACGTGCAGCGAGTCGTCGCGTGCCAGGGGAATGCTGCTTCTGCGTAGCAATAGAGCATATACTCCATCTAGTCACTTGGTACCGTCGGTTCGGGATTGAGACAGAAAGGAGCACGACAAATATCACGTCAGCACATGGTGCACTCGGCGTATTCCAGCGTCAGGCCTTTTGCTGATGCAATAAGTTATATTAGTAAATATGCTTTATCTTGTGTTTATTTTTTGGTTACATATACATGCATGTCTCATAATATGTCTTGGTTCCCGCTCAATTGGTATTGTCACTAGGCAACAATGTTATCTGTCTAGAATTAGACAAAGAATTTGGATATGTGCTTCTACACCAATTTTATTTTATAAATCTATAAATCTGTGTTGGATACATATCATTCACACACACGCGCGCACGCACGCGCGCACGCACGCGCACACACACACGCGTGCCCAAACACACACATACATGCACACACATACACGCACACACACATGCACACATACACTCTCACACTTTTCTATCTGTCTCTCTCTCTCTCTAGAGCGCATAAATGTAAACAGATATATCGATTAACACTCTATTATATTACCCTATCACATAGATGTAGAACACCATTATTGACATTTACGAGTACGTTCAGGATGTACGTACAGCTAATTTCAGAAGACATATACTAAACAATTTCCGCCGACACATTTTTTGCTCCACAAAGTTCAGTTGACCACTCTGAACTGGCCTTCTATTTTCTAGGATACAAATAGTCTTCAGTGTTCGCGTAGAAATAGATACGAGAACACGTTGTATTGGAAACAGAGGATGATTGAAGTCAGTTAGCGCGAGGAAGTTGCGCGCATACTATCTTAAACTATCACAACCTGGTCACACATAGTTCTACATTCACCGACTTTATTTAGTGTTAGTCTGGATATATGTAATGTCTTGTGGAATACTGTGAATTATTATGTCAACGCGTTAATTCAGATAGGCACATTATGTATTACATGAAACTGAACGAAGTTTTCCACAAAATGTATTTTGTTCCAAATTTGGCAAAATTTTGGTATTCTGAATATGAACGTGTAGCAGGGTGGAATATAACAATTTCCTACTGGTCTCCCCTGGTTACCTGGTTACTTCCTACTGATCTCCCCTGGTTACCCTTTGGTAGAGTAGGTAGAGCGATGGGACACGCAATCCAGCATCTCGGGTTCGAATCCCAGGATTGAGATGGTCCTGTGACAAATGGCGCCCAACGTTGTTCCTGGTCGTCCTTGGTATGCCAAATTTTGAGGAAATTAGTTTTAGTGGAATCTGACTTATATGAGTGTTACCGGACAGAGACAAACACATGCTATGGAAGGTCGTTGCTGCCAAATATGTCGTTCCCCGATTTTGTTTAGCTCCGGTAATGAAGAGTGATTACTTCGAGTGATATTACACATATCATGCCTGCTGCCCCTTTGTAGCTATAGCGGTTTTTGGTGTTTAACATGAAGGATTCATGTCCAAACGGCTGCTGCTATCACGGCTAGTTTAGGTTCGGTTACATTCTAACACGGATAGTACACAACAACTGTTGACGTCATTAAAACAGGTGTACATCATTATGGCCCGTAATGGCGGAAAAACGCACACATATCGATTCCATGAGAAACAAAGACGCATCGACGGAAGCAGGTTGGGGCCACGTATATCACTGCTATGGGGTGTGGGTGGAATCTGTCGACAGCAAATTCGCATCGCCTACGCGCGTGGTATACTAGTAGTGTTGGCGCGTGTAGAAGCCTGCTAACCTTCCGACGGGTAACAATACGAGCTTGACGAAAGAGCTGGCATCAACACGGGGAAAACTTCAAGCAGTGTTTAGCATGGAGTGGGAGGGGGTATGCTTCACCTGTGCCAACTACAACAAAGTAGCACCATCAATTTGCTGTGAACCAATTTGCCAAGAAGATATAATCAATTATAACGAAGCGGCTAATGCATTAGGAATTTTCGCAGCACAATGGGGTTACCAGTCAATGTATACCTTCATGCTATATCTCTATCCCGAGAAAGCATCTGTGCCAATGATAAAACACATGAAGGGTATACCGTTGGCTAGTATCCGTCTACTTATGCTAACGGTATATCTCAATAACCTATCTAAGCAGTCCACATGTAACACGACACGGTATTAGCCGTACACATACAGGGTGACCCAATAAGACGGTGGTCTCAGATTAACTGATGTAACTTTGTTATTTAACCCATAAAGTATACAAAAATGTCATAGTCTGAGACCTTCAATTGTTCACATTCTGCCAAAGATTCATTAACATTGTATGAGTATGTTTTGCGCTACGCCACCTATAGGTAACGCGCTGCAGATGGCTAAATTTACCTTCCGCGTTGATGAAATGTGATCGAAAATACGACATACTAAAATTATATGAATGGTGTCGAGGCCCCGATTCCTCGAAACAAACTTGAGTTTGATATTTTGCTCAGCTGAGATTTATCCCATTGACTCAGTGCTGTAACTTGAGTAAAAACTCAAACCTAGCTGAAATTTTACTCAACAAATCTGATCAAAATCTCATACTCAAGTTTGTTTCGAGAAATCGGGGCTAGAAGTCGCGTCGAGCATCACGTGACTTCGAGACCGCATACAGACGAGCACTGTGTGCGATCCGTTATAATGACTTAATTCATCTTTGCATGTTATACCATTCCTGCGTGTATTCATAGTGTACACTGTCTCCTGGAGATCAGCATATTATAGAGAGAAAAAACGTATTAACTCTGAAGTCAGATCTAAATTCCAAACATCGAAACTCTGAAGTCAGATCTAAATTCCAAGCACATCTGATTATATCACGTTAAATCAACCATCTGTGGAGTAAAGATGAACACACGTCGTCATTACGCGTGTTTTCCTTGGTTTCGGATACGTTGCCGCACGACCCCAAGGTTACAAAGGGCGGTAACTCAGAATCACATTGTCAGAATCGGTAGGACGTTCTTTTATATAACCGCACCAATGGATCCCATAGCGTTTTGACGTTCACTGCCGCCGGGTATATGCGTTCACCGTTCGACTACCTATCACCTATCGCCTATCCAGTTCCAGTGTAACTGTTGAACCGCTAGATCCTTACGGCAGATAGCTTCTTCGCTTCGGTCTGTGCTGTTTAGTTAGTTGGCTCGGGGTGGGCGAGATTGTTGGGATGTATATATGCTCTTGAACATGATCTAGAGGAAAACTGCGGGTAGCCAAACAATTGTCGCCCACTGTACGACTCGCGTGTTGCGATAAGAGGTTTGAAACACGAAGGAGCAAAAACGGCAGATGATGATCTTGATATTGATAATGTCCTTCTGGTGGTCACGATTTGTGTCAATGACTCGTGTCTATGTGTCACTGGCTTGTCTATGTGTCACTGGCTTGTCTATGCCTCACTGACTATCTACGTGCACGTAGATGGGGGGTGTATGCATTGAGCAGCGAATTGTTGACACAGAAAATATAGGCTAATAATCTTTTTTGCATGGAAGATACCTTGCAATCTACATGTATTCCCAAGAAAGCTAAACTCCGTAATATGATACTGTAGTTAATACGAGCAATATCAATAAGGCATCAAGTTGAATACTGGTTCACATAGGTATATTTTACATCCTAGTATGCAATCGGTAATGCTTTTGTTTTTTCTTACGGTATCTACTAGGTCATTATCAACACTGGTCTATTCTATAACTAGTATACGTCATCATGATACGTATTGTCCTCTATATTACGGAAGCACTCATCAAACGGTATAGCTAATTTCGATAAGATATCAGGGTAACAGGATATCATAATGCACTACACAGTAAATTTGCTAAACAGGCTTCGTTTCAATTCAGCCAACATGATGTAACACCTAAATACTTCTTGAAATATACCCAGTTTTGCTTTACCGAACTCAAATATTTTAGTTTTCTATTGTAAACGATGTTATTTCAGTTATTTGACGTGATCCTTGCCTGATAAGCTAATTATACAAGCGATACGTAAGAAACCTTAAAACAGCTCAAAATCTCATCAAAATTTACCGGAAACTCGAGAAATATGAGCGAAATTATGTTAAATATGCTACACACGCTTCAATACAACAAGCGTTCACATAATTCACAGCCTGCGATAACTATATTTGTATGTGAATAATACTGTTATGAACTCGTTTGACCCGATGGACACATGATATGTTGAGGTATGATAGTCAAAAATCAGTGAAAAAAAATGTTTTATGAAGAAAACACGTAAGAAACGAGAAAACAATTTTGACGCTTACTGATGACAAGATAACATCGATCAGTAAATTAACATCTTTTGAATATTTTTTTCGGGTACTGTTTGTGAAACATGCGTGAAGCGAACTTATCTGGAAGAAACTAGTTCACCCATTGCTGATTCCATACGTCATCCGTAGGTAAATTATATTGTATGCTCACGTAACTCTACGAACAAAGCATAGTTTAATCTCATTAAAGAAGATATGATTTGGGGTTACAGTGAGCCATCGAGTACAGTCAGATGATTAAATACCCACTGAAAACTCACTGTTTGTAAATATCACTGAGAATTTGCCAAAGACGAGCTTCGCAGACCAGGTCGTTCGTCAATTAACCCAGAACTAAATATGACGTAGCTTAACGTGTTTCACTGACGTTTAAAAATCGCCTGAAATCTGCTATGGTTCTGTTACGCACCTAGCTATTTCCCAGTTTCTATATCCGTTGAAGATGACAGATTGTTTTTAAATGAATCGCGGATTGCTGCAACGACATACGTCTATCATCGGACGGAAAATATGACTGTTTCAGTAATTTACAAGCGGTAAGAATGAAGACATGACACGCGCGTTTGGAATCTGAAGACATAACGAGATCACCTAAATGAGCTGTCTGTGCTGTGTTGACAAAAAATTATTTCTAAATTAACAAGGAAATATTTCAATTATTTAAGACGGCTATTGTAAATAAACTAGTGCCTATTACGCCAATTTGTGAATTACAGAAACAGGTTAATTAGCATAAATCATGTTGCATTGTATCTGTTGAATGTATGGTATACCGTGCTTCGTACTTACGCGTGTACTAATGATAACGCACTCGTGCGCGCAAGCATAGTACTCGCACACACACACCCACACACCCACACACACTTTTTTGATTTTTTTTTTGATTGGGGTTTTAAGTCGCTTTCAAGTTTCTTTCACTTATATCACGACTTGTCAGTTTAGGGTAGGAGGAAACCCGCAACATCCGTAGCGCTGAATGTTGCAGT
>JAUTBT010084330.1:0-12384 GCA_032361225.1 Lepetodrilus schrolli | reverse complement strand
TGTTGCGGGTTTCCTCCTGCCCTAAACTGACAAGTGATATAAGTGAAAGAATCTTGAAAGCGACTTAAAACCCCAATACAAAAAACAAAACAAACAAACATTAGTGTTATAATCCACATTGATGTAAATAATCACCATTGGTGTCAAGTATCCACACTGGTATAATAATTCACTTTGGTGTTATAATCCACAATGATGTTAATAATCCCCTTTAGTGTCAATTATCCAAATAATTAGTGTTAATAGTTGTACAATGGTATTAGTTTACTTTTTTTTATCATAATATTAATAGTGTCACACTGTTTAAATCAGAACAATTTATGTTTTATTATTATAGGAAATCTGGTTTGACTCGTACATGAAAAAAGTAAAGCATAACTTTGTATGTCAAGAATCAGGACATTCAACAGGTCAAAGGTCGTCATACCTGTTGGGTCACCAGTTTGAACCATGAAACCTTTTATGTTTCTGTGAAATATGCACCCAGCATAGTAGTTACTGGCACACAGGGCAAGAAAGTTCTGAAAATTAAAAATGTTATCAGCATGATCATGTGATGAACAGTGATATTGTACTGCTTTCAAGGTTATTATCATATATACAGACAGGAGGAAACCTGCAACACCCGTAGAGCATACCGTATACCATGAAATCTTCGAGATTGGCAATTTACGAGGTATTCGGGGTAAATTAGTCAACCTTGAAATAATTCTACCTATGAAATTTTCCATATGCTGTCAGGTTCCAAAACAAACTATCTTGCATGAGAGCCTCATGCTTGTCAGTATTGACATGCGCAGTTGTCAACATTGTAATAACGTATATGTACAACTAATCATCATATATTTCAATAAGAAAATAATAGCGATAGTAAATATATATGCAGGAACAAAGACGATTGCAGGTAAAAACTTAAATGAAGGGTAACAAAGACATGTGTGAGACACTTGTAAGTACGTTCATCCGGTGTCTAAATTGGGAAAGAAAGGGGGCATTCAATTAGTGTCATGTTGTACCGCACACGCACACATTGATCTATTTACGTATCAAATATACAGTATGTTGACACTTGATTTGCAACCAGCAAAAATGCATAATTTATTAAATAATTTATGATCTAAGCAATATTGGCAATACAGATATGGAAAATGGAAATGAATTGAATATTGTATTTAGAGTATTTTTCTCTAACCTCACAAGTCTTTGGACACTGCTCACAGAATAATTCGATCTTCAAGTCACCCAGGTCTGTGTGAACAGTGACAGACTGAAATAGCAAAGAAAAGGATCAAAATCTGGTCATTTTATAATAAATTGGGCATTTTCATAATGTACACAATATATACATGAGAAATGTCAATCATTTAGTCCAAAAGTGGTACGTTCAGGCTGCACTACTTTTCACAACATAGTACTATGTAGTGTTATGGAAACCATTCAGCCACCACAGGGAATAATATTGGCATTAGTCCTGTAACCCGAGCCAAAATGCCCAATGCTGAAGGCATCCTGAGGAAATTTCGGAATAAATATTAATGTGATCTGGATATGAAGATTTTAGTTCAGCAAAATACTACTGATAACTTTGTAGAAAAGTAGTTTTGTAGCAAAGTAGTGTTGGAGTGTAGTGAAATGTAGTGCAGTCTGAGAATGGCCGTATTGCTCAACCTGATGGCCTACTTTTGAGCTTTCGTTTCATCATGTTCATACAAGCAGAATTCCGATTAATATCACGCTAGAATGAAATTGTGCTCCATCAAAGACTGATGTCCTACATAGGACTAGGTGACATATGGCGAAGAATACTGGGCCACGCGTTCAATATTCAATATTTATCGCATCGAGTGACAAGTTTTCATGGTGTTAAGGTTCAAAGCGAGCTGCATGCAATTTATTGACGATTGTATCAAAATTATAATCTTAAATGTAAAGAACACTCACTTCCTCGTTCTTTAATCACAAAACACTGCTATTTCCATATTTCATTAACATAAATACTACACTTGTCATTTTAATAAGAAATGGCCTAAACAGGATCCCGTATATTTTTAAATCGACAAGAGACATTCCATTAAGATCACGTGATTTATGATGCTAAACATGCCTGCAAGCAGCCATATTTTTTTAGAGCTTGCAATTATTTATTTGCAAATTTTTTACATCACGTAAAACGTGCATTAAGCTCACACCTACATTTTCTAATGTTCCACTTTGTTCGATTGCATACGTTTGCTGACGACATTTATACCAGTTCTGTGTGATATAACGGGGGAAGTCTTAGACGTCAAATGTATCCGACAGGTAGCAGGAGTTTTCGAAGCGGAAGCAGCGTTTTAGTAAGTAGTACGAAAGCTGGTCTACCCCGAAATGGGGACACTATACGGTAAAATGCTCGCTGCAAACGTGGAACGATTTCCGCCTGCACCCATCCTTATTTTCATGTTTTCCTCTCCCATCTTTAACATTGGAAAAACATTCCGTCCTCAAATTTAAACGTTTCTAGTATCAAATTATTTTTTTGGATTCCAACCGGTAATTGAACATGTCCGAGCGCCTAATCGACTGGGATACCGGGGAACACATGAAAGCCTAACAATTTATTGTTAGATTTCTATCGATAGACACCCGAGTTCGAGTTGTACATGTATTTTTCGCTATGTCGTTAAATCAGTATCCATACAAAATTTCATTATTCTAGTGTCGCGGATATCATTGCATGTTATAATATGACACACGTGAATAGAATTGAAGAAAAGGGAGGGGGGTGCGGGTGGAAGTCATACCACAAGTGCCACAAATTTTGCAATTATTTATCGCACCCCATGTAGGATAATTATTACTCTGTTTTTCCCATGACTATGCCCAATATTAGCTTATGGATGGAGAATCAAGAAATCTCACAAACTGAGTGATTCAATATTCATGAATATCGTTATTAACAACATTTGAATACGGGACTCTCAAATGCTTGCATACCATGTCGGAAAAGTATTTTCAGTAAACAGTTCAAGTAGCCCGTTAAATCTTCACACTTTCAAGAGTAAAACGCATGCTGTTCGTACTTCGTTCTGTTGTTCAGGAAGCGATACTTGAAATAGCAAAAGGTTACACTGTCGGAATAAAACGAAATAAGTCTCAATTATTATATTTTTAGATTTTGTTATAGCATTTGCAGTATAACATTTCATATCTCTTGATAGACTTGCCATTAATATAAGCATAATTGTATTTTCCCTTAAAATAACTTCATATATATTATAAGCATTTAAAATCTATTTTCTTCCTTAATGCTTCGTTTTGGAATAACGCGTAAAATCAAAATGGCGGCGGGTGTTGATGTATTGAATAAGGCGTGGAACATTATCTCAACAGTGTTGTCACCTACAACAAATAAAGTATGTCTACATATGCATTCTATTTTAATGACTTGTTATTTTCATATCGTGATGTTACTATTTTCAAGGATACCAATATAATACTTCTGGCCATGAATAATGATGAAAGATCCAGTTTTCGTGCACGTATTGTAACAATTGTTTTAAAAGAAATCATCTGATAATAGGTAATAGTAACAAGCGATTTGATTTAAAAAAAATAAAATGCTTTTTTAAATGTATTAATTTGTTTTCACCTATTTCCGCAAGCTTATTAAACATTTCATATTTTATGAAAACCCATGCAACTGCCAGAACTATCATGGAAATTCGCTGATTATTATGTCCAGGGGACGACAGACCCCTGGTTAGTTTTCCTGCTGAAATCACAATTGTCTGTTGCCATGCCTGATTTGTGTCTGTCATAGTTGATTTCAGTCCATTAATAATGTTAATCATAAGTGTAAAAATTTCTTGCAGCAATGTTAAGCAATGATGAATTATTTGCAGATACCCCAACAGTTTCTACCAAATTGTTATATATTTGACATGCAATATTCAATGCTACTTATCTTATTCTTTGTGAAAATCGGTTATTGAGGACTAAATTACTCGTGTCTATATTTCAGTGTCCTGAAGGTTCACATCTCGGCACGGAGGTCAATTTCCAGAGTGCCCTGGATGTGATGCGACAGGAAGGCGTGGTCCACATCATAGAGGAGTGGTTCCTGGAAACTCTACAGCAGGATCTCCGCCACAGAGTGGCTCCGGAATTCTGGAACTACTTTCGGCAGGAGGGCGATTTCTCTAACCAGTCATGTCAAGTGCTTTACAGAGCCATAACATACCTCCATTCCATGTCGTCGGCTTACATGTCCAGCATTCGCAGACTCGAGGACATGCGCCTCGAAGGAAATGCTAGTGGCGATCACGACAACAATGGGGGTCCCAGTAAGCCAAGAATCTCGGATTTAGTCGTAACTTTTTACAAGGCCATTATTTTCTTTACAATGCCGAAGGCGTTTCTCAAGACTGTGGAAAGTTTCTATTTGGAGGCGTTCAAGGTGTTCCATCATACGAGTGCCGAAGATGACAGTGGCGAGTATTATCATGATTATACGACCATTATTGTCAGAGATCATTATTGTTAGACAGTTGCTAGATTTAGGTACTGCTCCACAGAATGATCGTAGCTCTATGACTTACAATTCCTATTTTTGGTTGAGTACATAATGAACTACGACTCATGGTGCCACCATCATTCTGTGGGAATTGGACCCTGACATTTAACAGTTTTCCAACAGTTCTTATATTCAAATTCTTGTTTTACTTCCAGATGATGAGGAAAT
Organism: Lepetodrilus schrolli; assembly: GCA_032361225.1. Taxonomy (NCBI): domain Eukaryota; kingdom Metazoa; phylum Mollusca; class Gastropoda; order Lepetellida; family Lepetodrilidae; genus Lepetodrilus; species Lepetodrilus schrolli. The sequence continues at coordinate 7,661 of JAUTBT010084330.1, read as the reverse complement.
GGGGCCTTGTCGGGGATGCAGTGAAGACTCTCAGAGATGTCGGTGCCAGACCATAATGGAGAACTTCCATTCTGTCAACAGCAAACTGTACGTGTCAGGCTTTATAGAACAAAAGTCAGCATTATGCAATAAAAGAGTCAGTATATTTATGTATTTCAGTGTGCACATCTAGTAGCTATTAATACACAGGGCAGGTGTTGGGCAATGGTAGAACATTGGGACTTTGGAGCCAAATGTCCTGGGTTCAAATCCTATCCTGGGAGCCTGGCATCAATGTTTGTGAGAGTTACCTTTCTGAAGCTATCATGATAGGATGTGCTGTCTGTACCATGGCAATCAATTCATCATCCTTGGTCTGTCAGTACCAGTGCTTGCAGGTTTACTGCAACATTCAGTGCTATGGGTGTGGCAGGTTTCCTCATGTGCTAAATTGACAAGCTGTGATATAAGTGAAAGAATCTTGAAAGCATCTGTAAACTTCAATTAAAAAAAAAAAAGAGACAAGCCGTGATATAAGTGAAAGAATCTTGAACATGTCTCTAACCCCAATTATAATTATTTTTAAAGAACGTCACCCAGTTTACCATTGTTACCCATGTTCCAGTGATTTTTGACTTCAGAGATGACATGGGCATACTTGAGCGGATATCTGGCGCTGCCGTGACAACCATTGTACATGAACAAATCAAACATCACATAGACGACATGTGCAAAGGCAACTACGAGACATCGTATTTGGAATCTCTTCAAAAAGTAAGGAATGGAACTGTTTTAGCTGTCCTGCCATATACTGACAAGCAATGATGTAAGTGAAAGAATCTTGAAAGCGGCTCTAAACCCCAATTAAAACATATTTAGAAAAAAATTATTATTAAAGACGACGCATTGTAAGAGATCTTATCACATTCTCCTCCATTTCTCCCACAGTGGCTGGACAGTAAAGTGCTAGCCTGGCTAAATATAATATACGCCGGAAACCGGACGAACTCGGGCCCCGAGTGCATCTCTGCCTTCAAAGGGAGACTACTCCACTTCCTGTACGAGACGTACGCCAAGGTGCTGATCGACCAGCTGTTCAACATCATCATCGAGTTCCCAGAGTCGGAGCCAGCCATCATGGACCTGAAGGTTTGTTTGGAGAAGACCAGCTACAGGTCATACCTTGTAACCTCGCTCAGGACCGCCCTGGAGAACAGGCTACTGCATCCAGGTCAGTTCCAAAAAAATATTTAAACAAATTTAAAAAAAAATAAAAAATACATCAAAGGCCAACAGATATTTTGGAGGGACGGTTACTAACAAATTTCAGAAATCGTCTTGAGAAAGATTGGTGATATTTTTCTTCCAATGTCTTTGCAATTTCAACCAACCAATATAGGGAATGTGTTAGTGAAAATTATTTTATTAATATTAAATTGGTATGAACATGAGAAATGGTCAGAAATAATTATTTTATTACAGGAGTAAATACTGGAGACATTCTGACCGCTTACATATCGGCCATCAGGTCTCTCCGCGTTCTAGACCCACCTGGTGTCATCTTGGAACTCGTGTGTGAGCCGGTCCGGAAGTATCTCAGGTAAGAAACCAGACACCCATGTGTTCTTTTTTGTGGAATGATGATGTTACAGGTTTTCATCCCCTAAAACACACGCCCTGTTCCTCATTGCATGTGCCACTGGTCCCAAGCCTATTTCACTCTGACCTGTATTAGAAACAAGAGGCGAATGGTAGCGCAATGGTAGAGCGTTGGACTTCAAAGCCAAATGTCTCGGGAGTGCAGCACCAGTGCGCTGTATTGTGAGCTATCCGGGGGCTAAAAGGATTATCCATTGCTGTGATTGTATGCCTCTAAACTGTACGTTTGTTCCAGGTTCCGTGACGACACAGTGCGCTGTATAGTGAGCAGTTTGACGGATGAGGGCAGTAATGAGCTACTGGACGAACTGGTCAAGGCACAGCCACTGTTGATGGACGAAGGTGTTCAGAGTGACGATGACAACGATGACTGGCAGAACTGGACACCAGACCCGGTCGACGCTGACCCTTGTATGTATTAGAAGCACCGTCACATACTTACTTACAAGCTGTGATATAAGTGAACGAATCTTGAAAGCGCCTCTAAACCACAATTGAAAAAAATGGGTAAGAAAAAAAAAGAAACTTAATCCTCTTGTAGGACATAAGGCTGCGATGGATGGGGTGGGGGGTGGCAGAGAACAAAATCCTATCGTGTAACATAGGTTTGTTGACACTTGGATTTGTTTTCCACTGAAATCACAATTGTCTGTAAATCTAGGCTTAGGTGATTTCCTGTTATAGTAAAATCATGGCACATGCCCTGATTTATGCCCAGACTACAGTTCAGCCGTTTTATGGAATGCAAGCCAGATTCCTAAAATATTTTCTCTCCCGTGGCTTAGCCACGACTTCCAAGAGTCGACGAGCCACAGACATCATCAGCATGCTGGTGAACATCTACGGCAGCAAGGAGCTGTTTGTGAAGGAGTACCGCACCCTGCTGGCCGAGCGCATCCTCAACCAGTTCAGCTACGACATTGAGCGCGAGTTGCGCTACCTGGAGCTGCTCAAGCTGCGCTTTGGAGAGTCAGAGCTGCACCACTGCGAGGTCATGCTGAAGGACATTGCCGACTCGAAGAGGATCAACACCAGGATCTCCGAGGACAAGGTGCAGCTGGGTGTCAAAGAGGTGACCATCTTTTAAAATTTGCATTAATATTTTTTCTTGTTTTAAATTTACATATTTTGTTATCGATTCTATTTCTCTTTCAGGACATTGCTCAGAAGTTCTTTTTGGGGGGACAAATGTTTTATTGTTGTTTCCATGTGTCTTTCAGGACATAGAGATGAATGCCATGATACTATCTGCCCAGTTCTGGCCCACTTTCAGAGAAGAGAAGATAACTCTGCCCAAAGAAATGCAGGACTCGCTGGAGAGTTTCACTAAGCGCTTTGAATCCTTGAAGGGGAACAGGACATTAAGTTATAAACCTCATCTAGGTACGGCGTAGTCTTTGAAATGTTAATTACATCTGTGCTTCCATGCATCATAATACTTTCTAGAGCAGAGCTTCATTCCACAGTTAAAGAGTGATTGTAGCACTACCATTTACCATTATGCATTTGTTGTAATATTTACGCCATTTTATGCTTCCTTATGCCATTATGCCACATACGGGTAAATTCCGCAGTTTGAAAAGGCAAGAATATGATTTGTGATACTGTGACATATTTATTTCATTTTCTTTTCTGATTCACAATTTGAAGGAAATGTTCATTTGTGCATGTAATATGCAAATGTTTTCCTTCTTCCACTTCCTTTCTTTTCGAAATTGTGGGGGGAAAATTGCTCAGTTCATACCTTTCATGTCAACTCATCGGAAACAACTGGTTTCACTACAAATACTTTAGGCAACATTTTCTGTGCTTTAACACTGAGTGAGTGGCAAAATAATTTGTACAAAATACAACCAAAAAAACCAAGCATGACCAGTGAACTGATTTTAGTTGGGTGTGAGTGTCTGATAACTGATTTTAGTTGGGTGTGAGTGTCTGATAACTGATTTTCCCATTAGATTTATTATCGCAGGAAGTACTCACTGTATAACGATGATTTCATTATCGAAATCACCCCATGTATAACCCTCCATGTTCCAGGTCTGGTTAGTATTGAGGTGGAGTTGAAGGATCAGCTGCTGAATTTCTCTGTGTCCCCAGTCCATGCAGCCATCATCATACAGTTCCAGAACCAGGGTACGCCTGTTTTCACCACATTCTCACCGCCTCCAGGGCGGCCCAAATGACAGATGGTACTTGTTCTTCACCTTCTTGGTGCTCAGCATTAAAGGGGTTAAGTAAAGACTGGTTGGGGCGGGTAGTAGCACAGTGGTAGAACATCGGAGCCAAAGGTTCCAGGTACAAATCCCGCCCTGGGGGCCCGGCATTAAACTGACAAGCCGTGATATAAGTGGAACAATCTTGAAAGTGGCTCTAAACCCCAATTCAAAGAAGAAAAAAAAATGTAATGATAAGGACTGGTTGGCAGACTACTTGTTTTTTTGGGCGTTTTTTTTCTTAATTGCGGTTTACAGCCACATTCATGATTATTTCACTTATATCACGGCTTATCAGTTTACGGCAGAAGGAAACCTGCAACATCCGTAGCGCTGAATGTTGCAATAAACCTGCGAGCACCAGCTGGTACTGACAGGCCAAGGATGATATCGTGTTGCCATTCTACAGACAGCGCTTCCTATCGCGTCAGAACTTTCGGAAACATTGATGCTAAGCTCCGGGCCCTTTGGCCCCAAAGTCAAAACGTTATACCATGGCATAGTTCTTAAAGCAGTCGGCCTGGAGAGAGGTAGGTCAGTGTTTCGATCCTCGGCAGACTACTAGAATATTTTTTACCGTAATCATGATACTTACAAAGGGAGACTACTGTATGATGTGCTTTAAGCCATGCTTGCCTTTTTACCATGTATCATGAAATTCTCAAAGGGATTTCAGACATGTAGCTTATTTTTACCATCATGAAATTCTTAAAGGGAGATAACCCTATCCACTGTATTTGCAGACCGCTGGACAGTGGATGAGCTGACCAGTGTGCTGGAGATGCCGGCGTCAGCACTGCGAAGGAAGATCACGTACTGGCAGAGTCAGGGCCTGCTGAAGGAGGAGGTCCCCGACACGTTCGTCCTGGTAGAGGACCACAAGGGCGGGACACAGGACCTGATGGGCGAGGAGGACGGGGAGGCAGAGTCTGCAATGGCCTCCGCACAGGAGCAGCGTGAAGAGGAGTTACAGGTCAGTGTGGGCTAGATGTGGGGTCAACCTCAGGACATCAAGCTCTGAGGTTGCAAAACGATTTCAAATCCAGTCCCGGGAGTCCGGCATCAATGTTCATGAAAGTTACCTTTTGACATGATACTGATAGGATGCGCTGTCTGTACCATGGCAATGCAGTTATCATATTTGGTCTGTCAGTACCAGCCAGTGCTCGCAAGTTAACTTCAACATTCAGTGCTACGAATGTTGTGGGTTTCCTCCTGCCTTAACCCTCATGTGATGGAGTGCGGTCCATATGGACCCCAGGTATTATGTACAGGTGTACAAACATTATCTCATGGATGTTTCATGTATTCTGTACGAATATCTTGTGGATGTTTCAGGCATTCTCTACTCATATCTCATGGATGTTACATTTGTTCTGTATCTTGTCGATCTTTCAGGTTTTCTGTATGCATATTATCTCATGGATTTTTCAGGTGTTTTGTACGTATATTATCTTGTGGATGTTTCAAGTGCTCTGTACACATATCTCTTGGATGTTTCATGTGATCTGTACTAGTATCTTGTCAATATTTCATGTGTTCTATACAAATATCTCATGGATGTTTCAGGTGTTCTTGTGGATGTTTCATGTGATCTGTACTAGTATCGTATCGTTCTATACAAATATCTCGTGGATGTTCCATGTGTTCTGTATGCATATCTTGTGGATGTTTCAGGTGTTCTGGACGTACATCGTGGGGATGCTGACCAACCTGGAGTGCCTGGCCCTGGAGAGGATCCACAGTATGTTGAGGATGTTCGCCATGCAAGGCCCGTCCACTGGAGAATGCAGCCTGCAGGAGCTGAGGATCTTCCTCGAGAGGAAGGTAAAGGAGAAGAAACTGCTGTTCGCGCAGGGCGTGTACCGACTGCCGAAACCGTCGTGAGGAGGAGGCAAGATTGAAGAAGAAGAGATTCGGTCAGTTTGAAGATGACCTTCATCCAGTTATGAGGAAGAGCTTTGGCCAGTTTGGAGGAAGAGCTTTGGCCAGTTTGAAGATGACCTTTCTCCAGTGCTTTGTTCAGTTGGAAACTTGGGAGAGAAAGAGATTCCAAGCCTGTGCTTGCAGGTTTACTGCAACATTCAGTTCTACGGATGTTGCAGGTTTCCTCCTGCCCTGAACTGACAAGCTGTGATATAATTGAAAGAATCTTGAAAGCGGCTCTAAACCCCAATTCAAACAAACAGAAGAGCTTCCAATTTGGAGAGGAAGAACATAAGAGTTTGGAGAGGAAGACCGTTGTCCAATTTGAAAAGGAAGAAGCTTCACCCAGTTGGCAGACAAAAAACACCACACAGATTCAAAAGACCTTTATGGTTATTGAAGAGAAGTGAATGCTTCTACGATATTCAGGTCTGCATCGTGGAAATGTAAATCCGTAGCGATATTTCACAATATTCATCAGATACAGTGCTGAATACACAGACAGCAGGGATGGAACTTAACTTTAAAACTTCCTCGCCCCAATGATATAAAATAAACAAAATTACCGACTACTGTATAGAGTATTGTTTCATGGATGCTAGGAACATTGATACTGTCTATGCTTGTATGCATATAGATGCCCACTAGATGGATGGTGTTTGAATGTACGTGTGTCTGTTGTTCAGCTATAAGAAGAGATTAAATACTGCAATGAAACTGTCATAACACACGATAGAAATACATTTCTTGATATATATACTTGTTAATTTATTTTTTAAGTCATACATACATGCTCTTGTATGTGTAACTTGTCTTCATATTGTTAATATGTTGAATTTTTATTGATATTTATGACACAAAACAGTTTTTTTTAGCTGACTATAACCCTCATACATGTTGGAATGCAGGTTTTTGCTTGAATTTGGTAAAGCATGGCAATGGTACTCGCTGGGCCATCAAGTACCCGTCTAAACTGGTCTAGGCCATAGTCATGAATATCAAGAATATTTACATTTCTCAGCTATCATGATCAAGAATATGTACATTTCTCAGCTATCAACATGATCAAGAATATGTGCATTTCTCAGCTATCAAGTATACCTGTATGTACATTTCTCAGCTATCAAGTATACCTGTATGTACATTTCTTGGCTGGAAGGTACATTTCTCAGCTATCAGGAATAGATACATTCCTAAGCTATCAATAATATGCATATTTCTCAGCTATCAAGAATATGTATAGTCAGCCCTGTTTGATATCAGTACTCAAAAACTGTTCAATGCATATCACTCAAATTTGGCACCTTGTTAGGAAATGCTTGTACCAAACCAGTTCCAAAATTATGACTTTGTAGATCACTGAATAAAAATACTGTCAATGTAACTTATTTCTGTTTCACTGCACACTTTTGATAAATACATGGAGGGGTGCCGTTCTATCATGTAAGAGCAAATTACATATATTTGAACACCAATGACAATTGGTCACATGACAATATCATTAATATTCCTACTGTCCATGAACTGACAAGTGAAACACATTATTATCAATAGTATGACATGCAGATTAAAAATAATATTTTAGATGAACAATATCTCATTAATATACTTTAATCTTATCTTCAATTTGAAAATGCATACAAATGCTCATATATATCTGTCTTCAAATATGCATGTACGAAGCAGACTTCATGCATTATAAGACATTATAACACAAGGGACTTGGAAATTGAATGACTAGACGGAAACCAGTAGAAAAAACAGTCAATGTTTAATTTATTCAAGTAATATTTTTTTTTTACATATATACACTCACAGGCAAAAGAAAGGTTTCACCCACTTCTCGAGTCTATAAAATAAAATCCAACACAGATATGAGCA
>JAUTBT010084329.1:0-12387 GCA_032361225.1 Lepetodrilus schrolli | reverse complement strand
ATCAATATCGCGTCAGAAAGGTAACTTTCGCGAACATTGATGCCGGGCCCCCCGGGACGGGATTTGAACCTGGAACCGTTGGCTCCGAAGTCCAACTGTTCTACCACTGCGCTACCACCCGACCGGGGAGTACAGTGTCTGGTTGTGTATCCATATTTTAACTGACAAGATATTTCAGTTACCTAGGACTAAAACACGTTGAAATCCAGTGTATGGCAGGCAAGAAATGTACTCTAAACATGATAGAATCTTGAAAGCTGCTAAAGACCAATTCAATTCAAGGTTTAAACTCGAAATCTTTGGCTCCCAATTCTGACCATCTTCCTGTTAGCTACCATCCACTCTTTAAAATACTGTAACTGCATAACTCTAATACGAGTAGTACTTTGTAATCTTTTATTCATGAGACATCCATATACGTGGTCATGTACAGGAGCTCTGTCAGTTATTCATCACACCAAACCACGCTGTCAATCATTCTTCGGAAGCTCCTATTGGTTGAATCTTCTATATTCACGCCGTTCCAGTTACAGAATACAGAGTGGAAGATCAACATGGAAGTGATGAAAATGATGGGATGGTTCATAAATGTATTGGACATAAAACATTAATATTTTCAATACTAAAATGCGAAAGAAATATAATTAAATTGGGGTTTTCAGACATGTCTGAAACAGATGTTATGCACTTTACCAAAAACGGGTGTTATGCACTTTCCGAAAATCAAAGTACAAAGTTGATTTTTGTGGACTTTAAAAAAGATCTCCCTATATTTACCCTTTGAGATAACCATTCATAAACCAATTAATAAACTATACAGGACATTACCCTTGACAAATGTACTTAAATATCCACTCACTGGTGCTCTCATCATAGCATCAGTTGCATTTTTTCCAATGGGTATTCAAAATATACTCAACAAAATTAAACAAGTGCCAATAGCCTTTTTTTTGAATATACACTTATCTTTATATTATTTTAACAACGAAGAATTTCTAAACATCTACAGACTCCAGATACTCTTCAAGAACTTGCAGACACATCGGAAGAATAATAGCACCTGATTTCTCAAGCAGAGTTCCGAAATCTGATAGAAAACTTCCCCACAATATATCTGCAGGCCCATAATTTTTTATTATGTTTAAATTTGGGTTTTCTAGCTGCTTACAGGATACTTTCACTTATATCACGGCTTGTCAGTTTAGGGCAGGAGGAAATATCTATAGCGCTGAATGTTGCAGTAAACCCGTGAGCACTAGCTGGTATTGACAGATGAAGGATAATAACTGCATTGCCACACTACACGCTTAATTTATTTTGTTGAGTATATGTATAGACATTAAAATTCAACTAGAATCTTGGCACAGTAGGCAGGTATGCTAAAAAAAGAAAATAGAAAAAAAGAGTAAAATATTCAGAAATGTAATCTAAGATTGAGGACAGATAAGACGACCAAAGCACAAATGCTGTTAATGAAGACAAATATTCAATAAAACAAAATATGGAATGTTGATCCCAGGTTTACAAGAGATTATTACAATAAATAAACCTTAATGTTTTGTAAATATACAACAGTCATCTTTCCTCCTCCTGCTGGTGGCAACTGAAGATTCCTTTCAAAGCAGCTAATATAATTACTCCTTTAGGATGGTTAATCACTGTCACAGTGACCTAATACTAGTAACAGACACTGTCTACAAGTAATAGCTGTGCTGGACTTAAACTCGAAGCCTTCCTTTCTTGTACGGCCATTGTACAGTTAGATTGACTTATCATGCCAAGTTCAATACACCAACAAACAAAGTCTAGCCGTCCAGAAAGTTTATAAAATAACACCCTCGAGGCATTTATAAGTCAGCCTGTGATTGCCTGTAGTCAGAGGTCAGATTGTCAATTCAATCCGTTTCAAATATTTTAGAATCGTATCACAATTCTACCAAGGACAGTATTCTTGAGGTCTGTTGGTGGCATGATGAAGTGTCAGAGTTCAAATGTCACCTCTTGCTGTTGATGAAAGGTCAGAGTTCAAAGGTCATCATCTCTTCCTGGTGATGAAGGGTCACAATTGAAGGTCACCGCTTACTAGGGATGATGTGTCAGAGTTGAAGGTCATATTTTACCTTTGAGTTAATTATTGATTTACATAACAGCGGGAATCTTTCATCCATACTTTTGAAATGTCAGGGTTGAAAGTTTGTCATCTATATGAGGTATTTTAAAATCGGACTGTTTTGCTGATTTTTCTAAGTTGGATCCAGCTTTGTCCAAAACTTTGAATGTTGAATACACTGTAATAGACAAAATACATCAACATTATTGGTTAGATCAATTACCATGAACTGGACACCTGGACCCGGACCTGCAGTCTATTCACTGGACACGGACCTAATTCCCACCAATCTGATTGGCGCATGTGACCTAAAATATGAATACAATATTTTTTCTTAACCATATGAGCCAATCAGATTGCCAGGAATTGGTTCCGGGTCCGGGTCCGGGGAATAGATCCCTCCAACATTATTAACTTCAAGCGGCTTCTTTATTTATTTTAGGTTAAGTTCTGTAACACAGTTATATTATTGGGCTATCTTCTTATATTGTTAAGAAAATATATTGACAATATTTAATTTTTTTATCTTTCTTACAAAAATCTTTTTTTGTTCTTCTGGGTTTTTTTAATCAGAAAGGCACAGTATTTATTATTAGTCAGCTGAAACAAAGTATTGATACAGTTTAATATAATTAATTTGTGATCATGATACAAGCATGAAATGAAACGTTACAAATCAGAGTAGAGCAATATTTCAGACAGTATGTAGATAAAAAAATATATATTAAGAATGTCATTAACGCCTATGAAGCAGTACTTCAAATGCATGTAAAACCTTTTCCCGCAAATCTTAGTGATAATGTTAGCTCTCTGTGTAAAATTAGAATATTGCCACACAACCATTCTTCACCCAGCCATAGACATGGCTTTTATTTTAGTTGAGGTTATAGAGTCAGTTTCAAGATTATTTTACTTATATCAAGGCTTATAAGTTTATGGAAAGAGAAAACCCGCAACATCCGTAGTGCTGAATGTTGCAGTAAACCTGCGAGCATTGGCTGGTACTGACAAAACCAAGGATGATAACTGCATTGCCACGGTACAGACAGTGCATCCTATTGTGATCATCATTCCTAGCTTGCATGCTTGACCACCTATACCTCTAAAGTGTGACAGACTTGCGTAATTATGTATGCTTCATGTCAAGTTAGAGTACACTAACAAATAGAGTGTGCCCTTGATATAAAGCCTTTTGATGCTACGATGATTCAGATAAACCATAGGGTTAGGCTTGAACCCAATATTTTTAAATTTTAAAAAAAAGAAAAAGAAAAGACTGACTACAAAGTTGAAACAAAAGGCTTTCATTATTAGCAAGCAATAAGCCACTCATTACACACACATGGCAACAGATAATTGTGATTTCAACAGAAAAACAAGCCCGGGATCAGCAGATTTCTGCAGATCTGCAGAAAATTGCCATGCCTGTCATTACATGAAAGCTGATTACATGACACACAAGGGACAGACAGACAGAGTGACATATAGACAGATGGACAACCTGAACAGACAGACTGACGGAGAGATGCCGCCTACAGTTCTTCCACCCACCGGTGTTTATCTAAGATGGAGTGATCTGTCACAGAACAACGACAATTGACAAACATCTCCAGAACGTATAGTTTAAAGGCATACAATCATTAATTGTTGACATATTTCATGATCAAGCGTATTTTACCTGTACAATTGATTTGTCTACACACATATATTGGGCAACAAGCTACATTTTCTACATGTCCCACTAGTTTTCAATATTTTCATTTTTTGTTATCTCCATGTAGACTTAAAATCGTAATCGTCACGTATGGGTGAAAGATTCCCGCTGTGACGTCAAACAATACTCCACTCACTCACTTAAAATCGCAAGATAAAATATAAATAAAATATGAAAATATTGAAATGTAGCTTGTTGCCCAATATACTTGTGTAGACAAATGTACATACATTCAGGTAAAATACATTTGACTATGAAATACTGTAAGTCTACAAACTGTGGTTGTATGCCTTTAACGCTTGTTCATTCACCACAAGTTATAATATACTATTATAATATACAATTATTACTATTACTATTACTAGTCAGTCCCCACAACGTAATGTTCGCCATCAATGAGTCATTACTCACATTACTGATACAGCTCTTGTTCTATGCCCCATCACTGCCACTACAACATTGGCTTTTCCTCGCATGACTCCACAATGCGCGCCCGCCGTTTACGAGTCGCTACTCACATTTCTTATACAGCTCCTTCTCCACGTTCTCTCGCTGCCGATTGGTTGCCTGGAGTCGATGGTCAGCCTCGCGAACCTTGTGTTTGAGGAAGTCGTACTTGGATCTCAGGTGAACCATGCCGCGCTTCAGGTCGTCATTCTGGGGGAGGAAAACCTGAGATAACTGTTGGCCAATTACAAAACTATTCATTCAGTGTGAAGAAAGCCCTTTGCCGTTTCATAGCTTGGTATTCCCTAGTAATATTGTGGGTTTTTTGTGGGGCTTTTTTTTAATGTAATTTCTTTTCGATCTTTTAATGTAAGTAATTATATTTTACAAGGTGAAATAAACAACAACAACAATAACAAAATGTTGTGTTATATTTTTTAAAATAGTTTGCTTCTTTTCAAGATTATTTGGCTTATATACAGCTTGTCACTTAATATAACACGTCAACCCATTGGTCAGGCAGAAAGGCATATGTATACCTCTGCCGCCATCTTGGAATCGAAGAACTCTCCAAGCTCATTGATTGGTGGCAGCTGTGAGAACCAGAAAGCTGCCACCAATCGGCGCTCCTCCTCGAGACAGATCCGCAGATTCTCCGCTGACATACTCAGCTCTTTCAGCGTGTTGTACTCGCTTCTCTGAACACACAACAAAATAACAATCGTTAAAAAATAGTCTTTCTTTTTTATTTCAACTTTTGTTAAGGATTATGGGTTTTAACCTTCTTCCTGATAGTGACATCTGTAGATGCCCCATACATATCTGATTAGCGCCCAATTATTCACATTAGTGAAGCAACATGGAGAAAAACAGTGACAAATATTGCATGCACAAATTGCACACCACATCAAAGTCAAATCATGACATTTAAAATAATGATTATCAAGTATTTAATTACCTTTCAGTCACATGAAAGGTTATAATGTAGCTTAGCGTCATATGGGTCACAAGTATGAGTATAGGTCATGAGAATAGGTCACAAACTTCCTTACCAATCAGCTTTCATTTTACAAGAGGAAAATACTTGATGATGTCAATTATATTAAATGTCATGATAGAACATTGATGTCTGTTCATGTAGGATAAAATTAATTACATGCTATAAACAGATAATCAATTATCAATCTAATTAAAATCAGATTTCATTTCGCTCCTCAAACATTTTGACATTCTTTTGCAAAACGATGTCCAAATATCTGAACATCAGTTTCGGATCCGATTTTAAAATAGTATTATCATAATAGTTGTGGGTGGGGCATGCATTGCATTATTGTGCGTGGATTCACTACTGCCCCACACTGAGACACAGGTTGAAAAACTTGTGGTGTCACCTTAGTCAAGTGGCTTAGTCAGAAAATATCTCTGTTCTCCCAGCAGAGAATGGGTACCCAGTAGGATGATATGTCATGTGAATGATAACCTTGTAGCACTGGAAATGGCAGCTTGGGTTGTATACTCCCAAGGAAGTTGAGAAGGAACACTGAGTGGACACTGATCCATAATGTGGTGCTTTGAGCATGCCTTAGGGGGCAGATTTGGCGCATTATAAGTAGCCATTACTGTAATTACCCTAATAATTCAAACCCTCTAATAGTTCGAACACCTAAATTAATTGCTGAAAGAAAAAAATTCCGACCCTAAAAATACGAACATGACCATGTTTTTTTCATAGAATTTTCTAATTATGCGAACACAATCATTTAAAAAAAATATATATAAAAAAGTCAAATTGATTTTTAAGTCGTTAATTCATTTACTAATGATTTGAACAGCTACAAATTTTATGTAGTAGCAGCAGCAGCAGCAGCAGCAGCAGCAGTAGCAGCAGTAGTAGTAGTAGTAGTGTCAAGTGTTTTTGCATGCATAATTAATATCACTGTCAGAATCTTACAGTTTCCATAATTTTGGAAGCGAGATATCTTATAATGCACAACATACATTTTTCAGAGATAAACTATGGTTATTTGCACATTTCTTGATTTAATGTAGGCATAATATTTTTGCATTACAGAAAATCAGTTTTCTTTAGTATGCACTATGACAGTATGCAAAAGGAAAATATACAATAGGGTGGGAGGCAAAACAATAATGTTAAATAGCTGGAAATCTACCCTATGGCAACAATCTACTTAAATTTCCTCTGATTGATTTCAACTTTTCTTAATTTTTCAATTCACAAACCGTAGTCATAACTCCATTTATAATAATAATAATTGTGAGGAGCAGATCAGGAGGAGACAACTCACCTCGGAAGTGGGGAGGGACTTGAGAGTGTGGAGGCGCTGAGAGACGCGGGCCTGCATGCTGCTGAGTGTCGACACTGATTCCACGTTCTCCCTGCGTAGCTTCTCAAAGTCGTCCACCTTTCCGATGGCAAACAGTCGCCGGATGTCAGAGTCCACACGCACTGCAGGGAAATCTGTAACGAAATTGAAATCCTTTGTTAATGGTTTAACTCTTTCCATGCTGAAGGCTACAGGAATTGCCATAAATAGCAGTGGCTGTGCCTAATCCTGCAGGAAGAGGGTTAAACATATTTTTATTAAAGAAATTAATGAGGATTGGCAATCAAGCTGTAAAGCTTATTTTTTTACCGCTCCTGAATTAATGATACATTGAAGGTGTTATATTGTGGGTTAATGTTATAGTTAGAAGATATGAGAACTTTATCAGTGTATAAGGTATTGTTGCTGGAGCATGTGCAAGGCAAAGCAACAACACCTATTTATACTGATAAAGTTCACTTACGAGATAAAGCTCAGTTAACGACCGAGTTTTTCAAATAATGTTAATATGTTAGTTTGTACGGATTATCTCCCTTTTTTATGCAGTGCATGTCAGATAAAAACAATACAAATCAGCTTGTTCAAAACCTTTCATGATTTTCTGTGGTTCCGTGTTGACCCAATACTTGATGTTCTCAACCGACACCAGGTGGCGCTGCTTAAAGGTCGGGGCGAGGTCGCCGGGGAGCGACATCATGCTCGTGGCCAGAGACATGGCGTCTGGCTGAACTGACAGCAACTTCGACATCAGGGCGTCTCTGTCTGGACTGGACTTCTGCTCATCTGTCATTGTGGGTGTCACACTGGTGTGACTGTGACACTCTGTCAAGTCAAGTGGTTAGACACTCAGGTTAGAACACTTCACACATGTTAGACAGAAAAGTTTTTTATAAAATGAATCCCATTATATAAAAAAACAACTTAATATGAATCTAAACCAATTCGTGATGAGAAGATTTAGAAGAGTCAGCATAAGAATTATCAATGGCAACAAATTGTTAGAAATATTCACTTTTACAAAACAGAAAAAAGATTAGTCCAAAGGAGTTAGAAATATTCAACTTTGATCAGGTTCCCAAAGGAGATAGTAGTGAGATTAAATCAAAGATATTAAAATCTACCAATCAGAAGTTCACAAAAAATATATCTGTGGGACTGACCTGGATCATTGCGATACCTGGCGCCGCACGTAATCACGTGGTACTTGTACTCCTTCTCCGAGCGGAACTTGTGGAGGTACGTGGTCCTAGAGTGATCTTTCCCTTCTTTCTGCCCGTTCTGCACGCTGCTGGGACGGACATCGGGGACATCAGTGCCTGAGTGGACAGACAGCAGGAGCTTTATCAGAGCATTAACACAGTATTGTGTACATAGTGAAACTGCTTCAACAACAATTCTTTGGTTTGTTTTCATAATTTTAAACTTTAAAAAATATATATATAAAATATAAAAAACATTTTTTTAAAAATATAACAAAACAAACAGGTTACATATGAGAATCATCAGGACAAACAAACATCTGGCCCTGTGATTGTGAAACTTTCTTGAGTACGTTTTCATGCTCAACCTAAAGTTTTGGTCAAATCCACATACTAGTATACATTTTCAGCTTGCGTATGAAATAGTACTGGTAGGCTTTCTTGATCTCGAGGCCGCGACCTTCTTTTTCTCACAACAACAGATACAAGTGACACTCACAATGTGAACATGTAGAATTGTGACATGGCTGTTGTTGTTGTTTTTGTTGCTGTTGTTGTTGTTGTTGTTGCTGTAGTTGTTTCTGGAGGATCTCCTCCAGCTTGGTGCGGAGCGTGTCGTTGGCGTTGATGCTCCGCTCCAGTTCGACTCGCAGTCTCCGGATCTCGGTTAGCAGTTCCCGGACACAGGACTTCTCGTCATTCTCTGGAGGGAGGAAAATTGCAAAGATTAGCTTACACACATTCAAAAGGTGCTCATGTGGGCTGGTGTTTCCCACTCAGTTCAAGTCCGAGTTGTTTTGGTTTTTTTTATTGGGGATTAGAGCCACTTTCCAGATTCTTTCACTTATAT
Source organism: Lepetodrilus schrolli (assembly GCA_032361225.1). Classification (NCBI taxonomy): domain Eukaryota; kingdom Metazoa; phylum Mollusca; class Gastropoda; order Lepetellida; family Lepetodrilidae; genus Lepetodrilus; species Lepetodrilus schrolli. The sequence continues at coordinate 3,722 of JAUTBT010084329.1, read as the reverse complement.
CACAGCTTGCCAGTTTAGGGCAGGAGGAAACCCACAACATCAGTAGTACTGAATGTTGCAGTAAACCTGCGGGCACTAGCTGGTACTGACAGACAAGCCAGTGCAGCCAAAATGAGTGTTTAGAAAGGTTAACTAACCTTGCTGGTCTCCTTGTAGTTTCTCGTAGATGCTCAGCTCAAGACGAAGAGTTTTGTTCAGTTCAGACTTTTCCTCCTCCCTCTCCCGAAGGTCGCACACTTCCAGGTGCAGTCTGAAAAATGTCAAAGTGAGACCTGTTATACCAGACCACAGGCATTTGAAGCAGCCCATTATTTTATCTTCACTGAGTTACAAGTATATAATAGGAAATCTGACTGGTAAGTGGAGAAACCGTCTGACGAGGTCTGATTGTATTATAGTCACATCAAACAACATCAGTAATGAAGTGACAGTCTCACAAAATGACTCATAATTATAAAAAAAATCATCTTCAGAAATGCGCGAAAACAATTGAAGAGTTGATATTAAAGGCATGCATTACGGGGTTTTTTATCTTCTTTTTTTTATCTCCTCGTATTAATAATCGCAAGAAAAATATAAAATAAAATATGAAAATATTGAAAGCCAGTGAAAATGTAACTTGTTGCCCAATGTATTTGTGTAGACAAATCAAATGTACATACATTCAGGTAAAATATGTTTGACCATGAAATATGTCATCAAACCGTAATTGAATGCCTTAAAAACCCAGAATAAATTCATAAATTGATATCCGATTTAGAAAAATGAATGTACAAACCAAAGCAGACTTACTTCTTGAGTTCCTTGGACGCCTTCTTCAGCATCAGTTCCATCTTGTCCTTCTTCTGGTGAAGTTTCTGTGTCAGCTCATCCCGCTCGGACATCGTCTGTAAATGTCTGGCAATCTCTTCCTTCTGCTTGGTGATGAGCACCTCTCCGTCTGCTAGCGTCCTCTGGTGGCTCTCCGCGTCGGACTTCCACTCGGTCAGTTCCTGTCTCAGACGCTGGATGTCGGCCGACTTCTCCGCGATGTCTGACCGTTGTGTCTCCAGGATGATCCGAGTGTCATGGATCACCTTCAGGGACGACAGAGAGAAATAGTAATAATGATAGTAATAGTAATAATAGTAATAGTAGTAGTAGTAGAAATAATAATAGTAAAAAAAAATAAAGAATAATAATAATTGTAAATATATATATATATATTATATATAATAATAATAATAATACTAGTACTAGTACTAGTAGTACTAATAGTAGTAGTAGTAGCAGCAACAGTATAACAACAATAGTACAAGTACTAGTACTAGTAGTAGTAGTTGTAGTTGTAGTAGTAGTAGTAGTAGTAGTAGTAGTAGTAGTAGCAGCAACAGTATAATAATAATAGTACATGTACTAGTACTAGTAGTAGTAGTTGTAGTTGTAGTAGTAGTAGTAGTAGTAGTAGCAGCAACAGTATAATAATAATAGTACATGTACTAGTACTAGTACTAGTAGTAGTAGTTGTAGTTGTAGTAGTAGTAGTAGTAGTAGTAGTAGTAGTAGTAGTAGTAGCAGCAACAGTATAATAATAATAATAATAGTCCATTCATATATCCCTATAACTCAATGCAGAGGTATGTTCAAATGACTGACTTACTTGTATTCAATGCAATTCTCTATGGTAATTACAGATAACACATAAACCTTTAAATGTGAAGGGGCCCATAGAAAACCCTCTCCTGAATCTACCAACCTCCCCTAATCCTACAGAAAGGTTTTGTTTTTTTATATTGAATTAGTGCTTTACGTGGCAGCAACAATCTACAGAAGTAATTATAAGATGTGTTTTTTTTACAACATATTTGCTCACACTTACCTTTTCTTGTTGGTCTATGATGGATACTTTGTCAGCGACATCTGTTTGCTGGAGGTTGAGCTGCTGGTGAAGACCTCTGATCGTCTTCTCCAGATCCTGAAGCTTTCTGTCGCAGTCTACATGCATGTAGCCCTGATTGCCTGGTACAGAGAACACAACTCTTACAGTCCATTGAGAGAAAGGGACCAGAGAAGTAATCAGAGGATTAGAGAGTAACCCACGAGATACCAATGATTACGGAAAATATGTCCCTCATGAAATTAGTAAAATACAGGACAGTCCATAAAACCCAGTAAAGTTGATAAAACCCAGTAAAGTTGATGAAACCCCAACAAGTTAATTAAACCCAATAAAGCTGATAAAACCCAGAAAAGCTAATAAAAATTATGTAAAGTTGATAAAACTCAATACAGTTGATAAAACCCAGTAAAGTTTATGAAACCAAAAGAAGTTAATTAAACCCAATAAAGCTGATAAACCCAGAAAAGCTGATAAAAGTTATGTAAAGTTGATAAAACTCAATACAGTTGATAAAACCCAGTAAAGTTGATGAAACCAAAAAAAGTTAATTAAACCCAATAAAGCTGATAAAACCCAGAAAAGCTGATAAAAATTATGAAATGTTGATAAAACTCAATACAGTTGATAAAACCCAGTAAAGTTGATGAAACCAAAAAAAGTTGATAAAACCCAGAAAAGCTGATAAAAATTATGTAAAGTTGATAAAACTCAATACAGTTGATAAAACCCAGTAAAGTTGCTAGGACCCTGTACAGCTGTAGAGTGCTACATGTATCTCCTCCATTCACCATTGTTCTCCAGCCTATACAGGAGGTCGTCCCTCATCTTGTCGCTGTGCTCCAAACCTTCCTCCAGCCTCTGCCTCATTGTCTGGATCTCCACCAGGTGTTCCCGGAGTGACAGCGCATCCAGGTCCTGTGTCCCGACAGACTTGCCACTGCCGTCGTCGCAAGACCTCCGTGACGGTGAACTCTGCATGCCCATGGACCTGCACAGGGTCTCGTAGATTCTGAGCTCATCCTTCAGGGTCTTGTTGAGGTCCTCCATGGCCCCGAGTCGGGTCTGAAGCTGGCTGACGTCGGCTAGGGGCGTCTGACTGCGCTCCGGAGAACTAGGACTGGATTTCTTGCTGGTGGTTCCCGAGCTGTCCACAAAGTCTCTGGCCTCATCTGTGCGGTCCTCCAGTGCCGTCGTGTCGAAGTACCGCAGGTTCAGAGTCTGGTCGGCATACAGTGGGAGGTCCATGCTCTTGAGTTCCGAGATCTTCCGCTGGTATGACAGCCTCTCCAGAAAGTCAGGACTATCCCGTGCTGCTTTGGGGGTTGCCAACACGGCCACGTCAATCCCGACAGACTGCGGAGACCACAACCCCACTGTACTGCCAGTCCAGTTTCTCAACCTCCCCGCTAGATCTGCCGTCGAGACGTCAACTCCGAGCTCGTCTCTCCGCGAACTCTCGCCGATGGCCGTCCTCAGTCGTAGTTTCTCCATGCTGGAGTCGTGCAGAGGTTGGCCGTAGTTCTCGTCGGTCTGCTTGTGGACATCCTCTGTGATGTCATTGGACTCCAGGCTGCCGGTCTTCCGGAGTTTGGGACTCGGTTGAATGACGACGGGTGGCAAGGGCTGCGGGAGGCCATCACAGGGGCTGCTGGAGTCAGGAGTCTGGAACAAGACATGGCCAGTCACAGTGTGTGAGGTTCAATTTTTTATTTTTGTTTTGTTTTTTGTTTGTTTGGGGTTTTAAGTCGCTTTCAAGATTCTTTCAATTATATCACGACTTGTCAGTTAAGGGCAGGAGGAAACCCGCAACATCCGTAGCGCTGAATGTTGCAGTAAACCTGCG
>JAUTBT010084328.1:0-12387 GCA_032361225.1 Lepetodrilus schrolli | reverse complement strand
CGTTCAAGGCGCTACAAGGTTATCATTCAAATGTCCATCTCATCCTTCCGGGTACCCATTCTCTGCTGGGTGAACAGGCATTATCGAACTAAGTCACTTGCCTAAGGTGACACCACAAGTTTTTCAGCCTATGATTCAGTGTGGGGCGGAAAGAAATCCTAGATGCGATCAGGTTCTCGGTCACCCATCCACGAACCAGCCGAGCTCTTGCTTCACTTTAACCTGAGCAGTCAGCCGTGCAATGCATGGGACCATGTGCCACCATAACATAATTATATGTACAACATAACAGCAAATAAGTTGTGCTTTTAACATAGATCTTGTACGTTATTAATTTCAATTGTGGCATTCATCAACACTCATCAACTCATATAACTTTGATGCATGTACAACTGGAGGTTTTATGCATATGAATGAATCATACGTCTTGACACATGTGTTTTATTGTAATATGCATAATGAGAGTTTATGTTGGCCTTGATGACAATGCAATAAGAGCTGCCCCTAGTAACCCTGCAGTAAGGCAGGTGTCTTTGTCCATGGAGATCGGAGCATAAACATACTTTATATCACGGTAAATGGAAGATATGGAAATGCTCCAGAATTACGGCTTTCGCTGCAAATAAAAATTGGTGTTTATATGAAACATTAATTGCAGCCGACAATAGTTTAATTGTTCGTTCAAATTGCTGCTGGTGGCCCCTGGATTAATCGGTACTTGTGAGAATGTTTTTTTTTTTTAAAGAATGATTGCTCCCTGGAATACATTAACCACATGTGGAAATACATAACTCTGTTAAATATTAATACTGCATTGAATTTTGAATACAGGTAATAATCCAAAGAGATAATTAAGTTTAAAAGCTTAATATTGATATTGCTTTTCATGATAAGCATGGAATACTGAGACTCCTATAATTAATACAGACAATATGATCTCTTGATTCTCACGGTATGATATCGCCGAGTATACAGACTATTTCCGTTATGTCAAGTCTACCTACTTCCCACGGAGCGCCAAAATGTAGTCAGTTTATTAGTTTGTAAGTTTTCTTTCTCACCAGAGTTGAAAGATTTCTAATAACCAATATCAGTTTGCTCCCAATACTCGCCACTGAATCGGCTATTGACAAACATTGACAAACATCGACAATAGATACTTTGTACTGGGGAGAGAAGAGCCAGGAAGGTGGTTTTACATGTATATGTAGGTCATACGATTAAAATCATTCATCTAAACGGTTCAAACCAAACATATATTTTCCCACACACACGGACACTCTATTGGGATTTGCTATAGAGGGTCGCCTTTTTACTTGGCTATTGCCAGAATGAATAAAGATCAAAGTCTCGTATAGTTTTTAATATGGCAGATAGACTTTGTAGATAGTAATTGTGATAGGAATGATCTGTTTGCAGAGTAATCTACTTAGTCCATGCTTGTGTGATTCCAGCTCATATATTTTTGTTGGTGCTGAAATTGTATGAGATAGAATACAAGGCCACCTTACATTTCTGCCATTGATAATCCTATCTGGAATATTCAAATCAGATGCAGGTAATTAAATATTTGTTACATTAGATGTACATTCTGTTTGAATATTAAATATTTGCATGAAATTCTTTTTCAAATAAATCCAATTAATTTCATAGTTTTCAATAATGATTGAATACGGTATCATTGAGTATTGTGATATATTATTTAAAAATACATAAATTTCAATTAATTATTTATATAAAAAGATATTTTTTATTAAACAATTATTTGATCAGAAAAATGATAATGGATACTTAGTTTACGTAATGACACAAGCATGATCAGTCATATGACCGTTGCTGACATCAAAGCCACGCAAACATACATACCATCCCTGTACTTTCACCTCGCGCACTTTTACTTTGTTCCTGCGATAACCACGATTGTAAGACTTTCAATTTATTGACCAAAATCTGATCTGTGTCTTTGTGCGATAAAGAGTGGATTTGGTGCGAGCGCATGCATGTAAGATGATGGCTGGTGGGTGTGTACATTGCCACGCACATCGATTGGAGCATTAGACTTACATCGGGTTATAGAAGCTGCACAGAGGCCAGTACCTTGATCAGCAAGGCTTTGTGTCTGGCTGGTAGTGGTCAAGGAATTATGTCCCTGTCGGACCCCCTTCATCTCAACACGTTCCACTTACAGCAGATAATGCTACAGGCCAGCTGTCTTTTTGAACAAGTAACAGTTGTAGAATGAAATTTGTCGTAGTTGTGGAAATTGCTTAAATCATAACAGTAATAAAATGTCTTCCTTCTAATTTTTAGGATTGGTATTTTGGAGCAAACCATTTCAAGTTAAGATGCCTAGTAGCCTAGTCACATAGGTGACTTTTTAGTAGAATAGATTGCTCTGAGGTTGAGCAAGAATCTGCTGGCCTCTATGTGCGGTATATTTGGTATTGATTTCTTTTTGTATGTCAATTATTGCCAAAACTAAATAATAGCTACCATAATAGGTGATACTACCCAAATGTCATATGTCTTTGTCTTGATGGCAGCGTTGGTTATAACCTGACATAAGTTTTACCCTGGAGTACCAACCTTCAGACTGAAGTCTGTATAACCTGGCGTATGCCCATCATGGACTCTAATTTCTTGTTTCTCCCCCAAGAGATCGTTGACGACATCTGAACTTAACATTATTTAATCAATAATGTAAGACGCAAATTGGAAACCCAATTATTTAAAGTTTGTGTCATTGTTTTCTTTTTTTCTCCATGGCGCCATTTATCCAGCTGATGGTAAGTGGGCAGATTCTGGTCCAAAGCAAATAATTTCTATCTGGTGACAGCATTGATTGATGACAAGCTTCCGGTATGTCGCTAAATTACCCGTTGTTCTTGAAAACACAATTTGGTAACAGACCAGATTTTTCTGTATTGGAACTGATTTTGTTTTGGTTTGAGTCCGCGCTGTCTATAAATGCTTTTCCAAACCTTCAGGGAATCTGGTTGAAGAATTTCTTTTTGTATCTTTACCTTAACACTTTGGGGTTTGTAGTCTAAAGAGATATACCAATAGTGCTAACCTATGCTTGGCATGTCATGCTATTGCAGAATGATACTAAATTTGTATTAAACATTATTTTATACATCTATATTTCTATATCATTTGTGTTACACAGTAATTTCACTAGCTGTCACATTTACTCATAAGACTGTCAGTTTCAAGGATGTAAAACATTCCAAGTGTACTTGTTGTATATACGAGTTACAGTCATATCTGTCAACTGCCCTATTCCGCATCGGTAAATAGTTATATTGCTACACTGGCCCCTATGCCTGGAATTTCCCTTAATCTCATATTCCACAGGACTGTATTTCTCTGTCCAATAACACTTCATAAATTATCCTTATCACACAAAACACACAAATCTGCTTCTGACATGGCACACTTGCTATTGAAGTATTTCTGATGTTTAGACACTGGTGGTTGTTTCGAGTCTATTTCAAATCAACAGAGGTGTCAATCTAATGCTATTTCCCATGTTAGTGAATGTGACTGTGGGATTATCAGATAATCTGTGTCAATATTGACAGTGGTGTTAGGGGGAGAGGGGTTGTCTGCGGTCAATTGATTACCCCCAGGAGACCATGGTGTGGACATTATAGTGGACACGCATCTCACACATTGCTTTACTTGACATGGGGATCTGGGATAACGGGCACTGACAGAGGCGGTCATGTCCAGTGTATTGTTGTACTCTTCCAGGTATGTTTGCCAGAATAATTCTAGAAAGATATATTGTTGGCTTTTATTTGTGTCAGTTTACATAGCAGAGCTGTGTATCCTGACTTGCAAAAGTTATAGAAGTTCAGTCAGAAATGAGTTGGCAAATATTGATATCTTGGTTAGTTCTATGTGTGACTGCAAGACAAGTTGAAATACTTACAGCTTACATACCCTAGACTTTCTGCATTCTGGATTAATTATTGTCACTGCTCTGCTGACCCTGCTGTGAAAAAGATTAATAGATAAATTGATGAATGCCATATTCAGAGTTTGATATTATATATTAATATATCTATAACTTAGTTATTGAGAGATTGTTTGTTGAGATATGGCTTTAATAATTTTGAGACTTGCTCATTCACAAATAAAAAAGGGTGACATTTTATCATGTGGAAACAGCTGGTGACTAATTTATTCATTTTCCATTTCTTTAACAAGTGATTTTGAAACATATTGACCTACAGCAATCATGAGTGCAATTAAACTGGGATTATTTTCCTGTATTTGAAAATAAGCCAAATCTTATTGCACTCACCTTTACACATGAAAACAAAACTGAACTCGGTCTTCTGGTCATCTAACACCACTGTACTGAGTTATGACCAAATAGAAACACTTTCACAGGTGTGATCTCATTTGATCTCAATTGGTCTCACTTGACGCTATCTAATATTTAGATATTTGGAGTCCCTCTCTTTGATCCTAGCAGAATATTAGAATAAATTATTGTCTCGATTGCTTGTATTGGGTGCTTGTTTCATCATGAACCATCATTATGTGTGAAAACATGACAGAATGCCCTTCATTTAATTTGTTCAGCCTTTGCTAGCAACCATTGATCACCAATTCATCTCAAGGAGAAAGTTGACAGTTTGTAAGATATACGAGAATGGTGGTATTTTACAAACAACTGCTATCATTCTGATAAGTTATTGTAGCTGTATCATGTCAAGTTTGTTGTAATTGTTTCTCAAGAGGAAAATTATTATTTCTCTTTGCAAAGTGTGACAATGCTATGGCAAACTTTGGTATGTAATAAACCCAGAAATTGACAATTCTTTGAAAGACCATTGAGAGAGTAGAACTCTACATTGCAATGTTTTATTATCAGTAATAGTGCTAATATGTTTTATGGACATTTTTTATGCTTCAATTGCTTTTCAATATATATTTAAATATTCTATAGATGAAACAACTCTAGAAAATAAATCAGGCCTAATTTAGGTAAGAATTTAGGAGAAAGTGATCAGGATTATTACAGAAAAAAAAGAGGTTATTTCATAACAATTATTTCATAGTAAAGAATACTGCTAGAATGAGTATCTCTCTTATGATCTGTACATACAAGATAGTCACGGGTAAAAGCATTGTACAGTGGCAATACAGTTATCATCCTTGGTCTGTCAGTACCAGCATGTGCTTTCAGGTTTACTGCAACAGTCAGTGCTACAGATGTTGTGGATTTCCTCCTTCCCTAAACTGACAAGCTGTGAAATAAGTGAAAGAATCTTGAAAGTGACTCTAAAAATTAAAAAGCCCATTAGCAACAAATATCTCTCTTACGAACTATGCATGCAAGATAGTCATGGGTAAAAGCATCCAAGTCCGTTAGCAATGAACAAGATGGCATCTCAGCTAATTATGTACAGGAATTTTATGTAAAAAAACTTCAGAAAACATAAAGAATCGATTTGGAGTTGATGTATTTAATGTGATTTCCCCACCTCCATGGTATCTTGAGTTGGCCTAATTGGTCCAGGAGGTAACTCTGTGTCGACCTCCCCAATGATGCAGGCCATTACTGTAAGGCCCTCACTTTCTATCATATGCAGATGTTGGAAGTCCTTATTGTTGACTATCGATCTAAAGTATTGGGGAAAAAAAACAAAACGAAAAGACCCTTGGAAGTCAATGACAGCAGATGAAGATTTATTAGAGTTGGCGAAAATGCCTTCAGGAAATGTAAAGTTCAAAGCCTGCTAAGTACGTTCACTTTCTCTTGTGTGATGCTTTTTAGTGCAATTTTGCACTTTCATTCCATTAAATATCAAATGGGTGATCAAATTTTGTTCTATTTTCAACGTAATGGTTTGAAAATGCAGAAGTTTATGACCCAGTAAAAGTTAGTGTTATGTAATAATGATTGTTTATTGAAATTCATAAAGACCATATCAATTAAAGTATATGTTTTGGAAAATGTACGTAACATTTGTAAGGCTTAACACAAATTACATTCACTATGTTTGTGCATGATATCTTTTGCACACACTGCATTTGCAATATATTGAAAATATGTTTTGATAAGAATTTTTGTTGTTATCATAACTATTCGAAAACATATTACGTAAATACTTCCATGTGACAATATATTATAGTAACATCTGTCTGAAATAAAAAGAACAGCTCATCAACTCAGATGATCACATTAGAAATAGATTTCATTCACATTACAATTTAAAGAACTTCACATAAAGTATGGTAATTTCTTATTATTTGCACACAAAAAAAAGGAAGAATATTGTCATGATAATTGGAAACACATTAAAAAAATTAAAAAAATTGCCTCATTTTAATGTTAATTTCCTGTGATAAATGCTTCCTATTGTCAATTTCGCAGGACTAGCTGGCAATCTATAAATATTGGAGGTAATTTGAATCCTGTGTTAATCCTCCTACTTGTACTCCCTAGCTGATTAGCTTCATGTTACTAGATGAAAATAGTAACTTAATTGCCAGTGGTATTTTTGTTATCAATATTGAAATACACTGTATGTGATTGTTTATTTCTTCTGTGCCTGTACAAATGAAAGTGCGATTCGGTATGGTTTCATATGCAGGAAGATAATTTGGGGACATACTTAATACCAGGCGGTGCTCGCAGGTTTACTGCAACATTCAGTGCTAATAATGTAGGTTTTCTCCTGCACTAAACTGACAAGTTGTGATATAAGTGAAAGAATCTTGTAAGGGGTTCTAAACACCAACTAAAAAAAAATGGTAATAAAAGAAAAATTGGGGTGCAATGTCTATATTGACTGTTAATCATATTTACTTGTGTTTACCCGTACCAGTCAAGCTCACGGGACTTACTGCAATAGAAAATGATTGTGGCCCTCCCCCATCATAAACAGATCACCACAATATTAATGAAATGTCATTGGGAAAACAGCCAAAACTCCTACCTCCTGCCAGAATAATCTATGGATTTGGAAGAAAGAAAAAATGAAACGTTTCCACGTGACTATCTTTATGTCACTCCTTATATATCTTGTTTCCGAGATAAATATGTCCCTTCCAGACACATAACAATTATGTGCAAAGGTACATTTCAAGACCTACTTAGGTTTCAAAGTTCTGAGTGAGTGAAATGTTTCACATCACCAAGACCCTAGGTCCTATTAAGCAAACTGGTTATCAGCTTGCTTCTGATGGAAAATTATCATTTTCTTGAGAGAAAAAACTGTTTCAACATATTACATGCAGACTACCAGAAACAAAATGTATAAAATAAGTTTGCACCACTAAATTTTGAACTTTTATAAAGTATTTTATCATCATGATGACTGAGAAGTGTTTGTGACATTTCGTGAATCTTGTCCCATTAGTTGTTTTTCTCTCTCTACATTACTAAGTCACTGTCAGATAGTCTGCGTGTGGGCTTCTACACTGTGAGATGTTCTTGTGAGACACATGGAACCCAATGTGTATTTTGAACCATGCAATTGTTGGAGATAATTGCCTCACAGTGTTGTCCAAGCTAGATTTGACATTTGCTGGTGGGCTTGTTTCATGTCGTCATTGTACTAGTGTACCTGGAGTGTGATCAAAATATGCCACATGTTGATATACTTTAAGTATGATACAAATACAACACAAAGTCATGTTTGTATACTTTGAGTGCATAATAATTATTTCAGTTTGGAAAATATAAATAATTATATTCCGCCAACATTATAGTAATGAATGGTGAAGGAACACGTGAAAATAAGTGTGCTTTCAAATCTGAACAATGTATATGCACTGGTGTTTATGAAAATTATTGACAATTATATTTATTTTCATAATCTTCAATTATTATTATGTTTATATTGGACCAGATAGACTGGCCAAATATCAAATTATATTTATTTATATTTTCAACTGCCCGAGCTAAGAGTATCACAGAAAAATCAGGAAATCAAATAACTATGGCCTTACTCAGAATCCCCCCCACCAAAAGTCAACAACAAATGTAAGCTTTTTGTATTTAGGTATGTACTATTTTCTTTATTTGGGGAGCTGAATATTAATACACATAATACATTTAAATAAACTAAGAAACAATTATAATATATAATGTTCTTTGAAATAAGAAACCTGCAACAGATGTTTGATAAACATGCATATTTCAAGCAATATATTAGTACCTATCCTCAATTGTATGAGGTATGTGCTCTTAATTAATTCTAAAGAACCAAAGAACAAATATAAAATAGAATGTTCTTTGAAATAGGAAAACCCATCAACAGATGTTGATAAAGATACATCCATCCCCATAAACCTTGAGCACACCACCCCGTGATATTGAGGAATTTTCTATCTCATTGAGATCAGAATCAAAGGCTTTCAATGGTGAGACAAACCTGACCCTGGGCACCATTTTGGCACCAGTGGATCTAAGCCAGACCTGCAAAACCAACACATAAATTTGGAGGGCCCTAGAGGTCAGATAGGGCATTATTTCACGAGGGCCCAAATCCAAAGTATACATCACGATTGGGAGATTGAATAAGTAATTAAATCATGAAGCCTTTGAAAGGACACAGAAATCCTGGAGGACTTAGTGGTGTGGAGACCAAGAGGAGCTGATTGACCTTGCTGGAGGTCATTGAGGACCTGGATTTAGAGGAGGTGATGACCAGAGATAGGAGGAACAGGGCGGGGTAAGGCCAGGAGGGTGGGAGGTCATGCTGGTCAAACATCAAACCCCTGCTGGGTGGTACAGAAACACATGTAGGACTGGTACACATACATGGATGGAGACTATATAAATGTGCTAGATCCGTTCAAAAGCTTGTATACATTGAACAAGGATTGGATGTCCAGTTTGAGGCAGTGATGGAGATCTTTGGTTTCAGTATCATGGTCTTGGAAAGCATAAATAAACAAGGATCTGGGATAATGTAAATAGTTGAGGGTTGGCCGTTAACATGCCCTGCATGTGCACAGTTCATGGGATAGTAAGCTGCCAGAGGGGTGTCCTGCTTGTTCAAGTGGTATTCCTTTAATTGATAGCCAGATCTGGAGAGCTAGAAAAACTTGAACACATGTCAAGTAGATGAAGACATTTACTGAAAAGGAATACAGAAATATCTCAGTTTTGTGGGTGATTATTGTTTATGAATCAGGAAACAGCAATAATACTGATAACCATAAACTTGTAAGGTGTTATTTCATTAATATTTATTTATAAATAAGTAATAAATAAAAAAAATCAATTGAAACATTTGTAATAATAATAATTCAATTTGATACATTTATGAACTTAGGATTGTATATTTATAAACTATGAAAGAGAATAAAGTTGTTGATCATCTATAACTATTAAAAAGGAGTGATTTTATTACAAAGAAGAAATACACCTTTATTCAAATACATATGTATTATGTACAATAGGTTTGCTCTAAGCTTGCAAATTAGGAAGTCAAAAATATCACTCAAAGCAAAATTATTATACAATGAACACTTATCGTTAATATACTAGTCTTGCCTCATTTTTGATCGTCTATAATTTACATTTATATAATATAAGTCATTTCCTTGAAGAAAGGGTCAAAGATGCAGGTTTCTTTGTCTGGGAAACACCAAATTTAATATGGAGATTGTGCTATGGAGTAGCTCACATCATCAAAGAAAAATAACATCAATATTTGTAACATTATTAAAGTGAAAGCTATTAGTACTCAAAATTAACCTTTACAAATTGATCAATTATACTCACATTAATATCCCCTATTTGGCTAATATCCGTCTTCCCATATCTCTAATAATAGTAGTGTTAGTTTTAATTGTCAAGCGTAAGCATTTTATTAGTAGTTTATATTTGTTTGACCTTCATCACTCTGGTGCTGGTGACACCTGGTGGTGACGCCTGGTGGTGACTCTTGGTGGTGACGCCTGGTGGTGACTCTTGGTGGTGACGCCTGGTAGTGACTCTTGGTGGTGACGTTACACATGGTGGTGACTCTTGGTCCCGAGATTATGAAATTTTTGGAGTACGATTTCATACTCAAGTTCATATTTTATATGGGGAATTGTGAACAAAACTTTGAGTTGAGTATGAAATCCCCTAAAGGTTTCCTAATCTCAGGGGCTGGTGGTGACTCTAGGTGGTGATGCCTGGTGGTAAATCTTGGAAGTGGCTTTCTATTGCAGATGACAACTTGTCAAGGATTGGGTGTCAAGTGTTCAGAGGTCAAGATGGGTGGTCTTAATTGGCATCAGGACTTTCCCCTGGCAGTCTTCTTTTCCTTGTCAATCTTCCTCTGATATCTACACTTTAGTCACCTTTGAAGATAGATTTTCCAGGGATTCTGACTATTTTTGAAGCCATTCTGCCCTTTTGCCTCCCTTCCAGCTCTGAGAGTAGGCTATGTTTGTGACCTTTGCCATATTTCATGTGTGGGACCATATGGAGCTAGAACAGAGGAATATGTTAAATCCTGTCATGGTTTCAAATTCAAGAGATTGGTTATAGTGCAAAACATCAGACTTCTGACGGAAATGGAAAGTGTGTGTGTGTGGGGTGGTGGTGGTGTGTGTGTGTGTGTGTGGGTGGGGGGTGCTACTATAATTCTGTGTTACCTCTACTGTTACGATTTGTTTTGCATGATAGAATAATATATTTATTGTTATAATTAAGTAAAAGCACAATATGTCATATTTACTATACAATATTATATTGTAAATACATAATACACGTAAATACGAAACTTGTAATATTTACTGTACCTTTTCGTATTTTTCTTATGAATTGTCAGATAAGATTTATTGACATTTTGTTATATTACTTTTCTATTATTGATTAAAAATGTAGTTTTCTTATGCTAATATATAATATTAATCACTTCCTCTAGCACTACATCATTAACAGTACCATTGCGAATAAGTTCAGGCAGGAAATACTACATGTATTAATTAGACACCTTGAACAGGAAATAATGGCTTATATATCCGTTTTTAAAACTGACATAAATAGTAATATAATGGAGACAAATAATTAGTGTCAATTAATTCTTATACTTTGCCTTCTTCCTGTAAGTGGCATTTAATGATGCTCATGTACATATATAATAATGATGATGATAATAATAATACTAATACTAATATACAAAATTACTATATATATATATATATATATATATATATATATATATATATATATATCGCTGTTTCATCAACAAACTGTTGACTTCCTCAGGATATGGAAATAAGTATATAAAAGTATATATATATACATACTATTACAAAACTATCTACCAATCATTCTTTGTACAGTAATTTTTGTGGGTGAATTGTATTGTATCCCTGTAATTGATCAAAATGCATATAATTTCATACTGGATGTTTCACAGCGATTAAGGGTTGAAATATATCTCCGAAATTAATTATTTATTGACATTAATGTCTATTGTTGCAATGGAAATGTATCCACGAATGACGTTTATAACTGATTAGATCTGTAGTGATTGGCAGTAGAGGGGTGACGATAGTATCATACAGGTAGACTTTGATATCATATGTATTGCATATAGGTACATATGTACAGTACAATGTATACAGCATAACATGTCTAATATTAAAGCAATGTCAGATATATAAGAACTACGTATACTGGTATGTATCTTTCAGTATTTCCTACATATGAATCCATTTACTGTTCTCTTTTCAATGTGTGAAAATGGGTTGAAGTGCTAAAACTCTTTAATTGATATTGAAGACTGATAAAATTTGTTAATGTTATTGTTGAGTTGAATAACTATTGAAAAAATAACATATTATCCGCAGAAGTTTTATCGATTTATGGCTTGTATCGCTGTAATCACTTGCTTTTCTATATACTTAACCATTAATGGAATAATATATATGGACATGTTTATTTGCACATGGCAACTAGATAATAGATCAAAGAGATGTAACTGATATACGTTATGATCCATTTCCCAGATGAAGTTATGACAACCAGGATGTTTGCATTTAATGTTCCCCCACCACACCTCACATACAATGTAAATGTTCCCCCACCACACCTCACATACAATGTAAATGTTCCCCCACCACACCTCACATACACCACACCTCGCATACAGTGTAAATGTTCCCCCACCACACATCACATACACCACACCTCGCATACAATGTAAATGTTCCCCCACCACACATCATATACACCACACCTCACATACAATGTAAATGTTCCCCCTCCACACATCACATACACCACACATCACATACAATGTAACTGCTCCTCCACCAGACCTTGAATACAATGTAAATGTTCCCCCCCCACACATCACATACACCACACCTCACATACAATGTAAATGTTCCCCCACCCCCCATCATATACCC
>JAUTBT010084327.1:0-12387 GCA_032361225.1 Lepetodrilus schrolli | reverse complement strand
TGTGTGTGTGTGTGTGTGTGTGTGTGTGTGTGTGTGTGTGTGTGTGTGTGTGTGTGTGTATATATATATATATATACCTACTTAATAGGTTACAGAAAGTCATTATCTTATATATGCCAATCCTTCCATATTATGTTTTGATTTTCCGTAACCTATTAAGTAGGTATATTCAATGTATTGCCTACAATAATTGTTGAGTAATTGTGTTCTCTCGTTGCTTCTTTGCAGCACCAAGCATGATCAACCCAACAGCAATAAATCCAGTAATGCCTGTACAGCAACCAATGGCAGCGCGTTTCCAATCGTTCCGTGTCAGAAAGAACATTAGCGTGGCACCAACTATATCTGCCGTTACAAAAAAGGACCCAGCGCCACTACCTGTGATTGGCTTTCAAAGCAATATGTGGGTGTGGCCTAAGGGTGACGTGACAGGACCACTTCTCGGAGTTCCGGTGAAATCTGTTCAACAGCTGCCTGACAAGGCATTGCTGTAGTGCTACAAGTTATTGTATAATTTTGGTCAATTTTCCGACGAACGTTCTTTTTCGGATGACAAAGCATATCCATTGCTCGAGAACCAGGGTCATGTGCATCCATAATGTCAAAATGTAGAAGAGAGGAGGTATGCAAGGCCTTTTGTTATATGCATGTATTTATATTATTATTGTCAATGTTGCATCCAGTGAATCGAAACCTTGCGACAGATCTAAAGTCAATGCCAATTGTCAAACAGAATGCTTTCTATTTTTGTACATTTTTTATACAAAATCTTTAAAAATAAAAATAAAATTAATATACTCATTCGTTGTTTTATATTGCTTTCCACCAGAGAAGAATAACATGGCAAGACAAAGATACCATTACCGAGCCTGCTCGGATTCGAACTCTGATGTAGGCCTATATAGTGAGTGAGTGAGTGAGTGAATTATTGTTTTACGTCACAGCGGGAATCGTTCACCCATAATTCGTGACGAGGAATGATTAATTATGAAATAAATGAGTCAAAAATTAATTGCAGAATGAAAGACATGATTGAGAATAAACAATGATATGCTAACTATTGATGAAATGGAATACATAGTGTGAATCCAATAGAATTAATTATGCAGAAGTGAAAGATTGAAACTTATGATACAGACCAATCTCGTTTAAAAACGAGACGATGAGATGCCCAGGAACCTGGGTGAATAAATGTTTGAGGTTGGGCGAAGAGTAAAAACCGGCACGCTGAGTTGAAAAGTCCACACAGTCAAGCAAGATATGCAGGCCTATATAGACTTTGACATCTATGACGTAGGCCTACGAGGGTTCAAAACAAGGATTGATATCTGGAGAGACTTAAAAATATATATATATACATATCTCCAACTAAGAACGTTAACTGAGAGGCATGCCTGTCTATATCACTTTAATTTTTCCATAGATGATTTAAGTTTTTGTTGTGATGCGTCTAGTTACTATTATGTGAACATGTTCCAAACGCCACACATGCACAAATACATATATTTACAACATATTACGTTGATTCTTTTAAAACCACAACTTAAAACACAAACAATAATTGACCCATGACCTACAGTGTATACTTAATTCTCAAACATCTTCCTGAAACTAATAAAGCCGTCTAATTAGTGAGTTGTGTTTTTCCAGCAACTTATTCCTCGTGTCAAACTAATTAGCAATACATAACACTAATTAATCGAATCTTTAACAGGATATAGATATTATATAATATACATGTAGGCCATACTAGTAGCCTAAACAATATTTATTTATGTGGAACAAACTATAACGAACATTATGCAGGATATGTATACTTGTCTAAATAACACTACAACGGCAGGAACTCCCTCGATCAAGTAGTATCCATCACTTAGAAATGTCTATAGTTATTCTAAAACGAATATACAGTGGTGTAAATATTGTTGGGACTTTAAAAGAGAGTAGGCTCTGCTTTCATAGTAGGCCTACTTACCGTAATTCAAGATAATCGACATCTGCGACAATAAGCCTGTAGGCTATATATCTTACTGAAGTCTCAAGTCTTAACATGTTTTGAAAGACAAAATTAAGAACATATTTTATTAAGAAAAAAACATTAAATAGTTTATAGTATGGAATTTATAGCAACGGTAGAGCATATATCATACCGATGTAGATGTATGTAGTTAATCTACATAAATGATGAATGAGATGAATGCTGCACCATTACAACGATTACATATATTCATTTAATCTAACTAATCTAACTAATTTACCATACAACACTGGACATTTTTAATTCCGCAATACTCATGCAATACTAAAGTCAACTATAATATTTGTCACTGACTGTACAGAATCGTATTTCTAGTGGTGAACAGCAAGTGAAATGCACTGCCTTGCGCAATTATCTCCCCGGAAGTGTATCGATCCCAAAGTTCCTGTTGCCAGCGCCGCCATATTTCTCGAAAGCAAGCAACGACGCCAGGTATCACAAAGGTAACAAAGAAAATTGGATAAAGCAGACGTGACATATGACTTTTCAGAAGAATATTTAAATGTACTTGTGCCTTCTGTCCTAACCATGAGTACGGATACACGGACTGCTAATTCTGGGAAGAAGAAAGGTGGTGGTTTTTTGTCGCGTCAAGCGAAAGCAAAATCTCAGACTGAAAACATTTCAGAGGAAGAAGTTTTAAAAAGAGACGTTGTGACGCCTGATGATGTGTTACGACTTAGCAAAACAACAGAGAGTAAGTGTACTGATGGAGGATTTTATCTACTCAAGTGAATTGATAATAATTAGGTTGTATTTTACATACTAGATCAACGTTGCGTGTTGTAAAATGTAAACAAAAACATGTTTGATTTTGCTGTCGGTATCCTCAGCTGATTAACTCGTATGCATGTAACAAAGTCATCAGCTGATCACCCATTAGAGTTACAATTAATGTTCCTAACCCTTTAAACATGTTATTATTATGTGTGATACGGTTTTGCATAATGTTGGTACCATGAAATACACTAAATTCCTGACATCTTGGCAATGTTGGATGTGTGTCATGTGTGAAGCATGATAGTAATCTTGTTTGTCAAAGGTGTTCACTTGGAAGAGATTCCCAATACTAGATATATTTGGATTTGGGGAACGTCTTCATAATATATTGTGGTAATTACATCATTTTATTGTTTGCTAGATGATCTAAGTCTATATCAATTGTATAAATATATATAAAAAAGTGTAACAAATTGAAGAGAAGATAAGTGGGGGCGAATCGTACCTCCATAGAAAATAAGTGGGAGTGAAAAGGCACATGTGGGGCAAAATGACTGGGGTTGCAACGTACAGGGGGCAAAACATCTGCCACCCGCAATGTTTATCATCAGGTTTTCGTTATTCATTAATGTGAAGTGAGTATCTACGCGCAATTCACAGAACAGATATGTAGCATATATCACATGACACTTTTGTTGTCTAAATCTCATTCACAGTGAGTAAACATTATTTCTGGTTTTGCTTATGAAGGGAGGTAACTCTTCACAATTACCTCGTGATTCAGAAATATGATTTATTTCACTATCTGAGTCTGGTTGATGTTGATTATTGGGGATGGATTCAATAGTTGGTAGTTTTATAAAAAAATTTAAAAAGGCTAAATGGATCGATGTGTTTCTAATTTTAATTTTTTTTTACTTGATCTATAATAGACATACTGCAATGTTAGAAAAGAAACAACATGACAGCTCTAGTAATTTATATGGTGGGAATCTTTATCAGCATATGGCTTTTCACAAGTCAAAATGTTCATGATGCCTTTAGATGCTTAGAAGATATTTGCTGTTGACATCTTTTTAGGATAATACATGATCATGATATCAGTCTATCATAGGTGTGATAAATATGACGTCATGAATTCCCTTTCTTTAACAAATAATGTCAAATTTTGTGTGACAACAATTGTGTCTGACCTTATTCTTGAGGGATGTGATCAGTAGCAATCACCGCTCGATTATACTCTACATAGCGTATTTCATACAAACTACTGTATTACCATCCATTATCCCATGCTTCACTGTATAATAATTAATAGCCAGTGACTGCTTCAGCCATATTCAGCATTGTTCAGACCAAGGCTAAACTACGATTTTCAAAGGCACAGTATATGCAAAAGTGAGCACACATTCACAATGTGTTGACCTATTTCACCTGTTAATGGTTCACGTGAAATGCTTTATGTTTGATCATATGATCAATGATAATGCAGTGCTTTGAGAATCCCTTATTCATTAATTTAATATTATTATTATCAAAATACTTTCATAGATCATTGTTTTTAGCTTGAAATGAATTCACATTGCCGTTAATATTGCGTACCAACTTCTGCAATGTAGGTGAACATCTCGTTTGCCACTGTCTGCAATGGTTATTCACATGGCCAGGGATAGCATGTCAGAAGATCTCATATGAGTAGTCATAAATTACTGAATATTTATTAAATGAGTTGGGGAAAATTTATATGCGAGGCTCTGCCAAGCATAATATCATTTTGGCAAACGAGTTTAATAAATTCAACACGAATGTGAGATTCTATTTATCACATATAACTGTAGAAACTATTGTAATATCGATATTTCAGTCACAAACACTGTATAGGCAAATGTCTTGGGAACTGGGTTGAAGCACGTAGACAAAATATAGTTCCAAGTAAATGCGTAAATATTAATAAATGTTTGCTTATTTAATATGAATGCAATTATAAAAATTCATTGTGTTAGTGCACTAGTGAAATATATTTATATCTCTAGCATGGGGTTATTGCACTCTCACTCCTATGTTATGTGATAAAGTTCAATACACATAGATCTAGATTAGTTTTGTAGATTACTCAACTGTAAGAAGATGAATTTATTATTTTTGATAATAATACTGCATAATTATCATGATTGCGTATATGATCTCTGCTGAATGGTAAATGATGTCTAGCATTTAATGAAGCCGAAGTACCATGAGTATGGCGTGTGTTTTCCATGCATTTTCAAAAATGACCCCAGGGTAGATAAGCTCCATAACTGAAAGTTTTCAACAGAAATGCCATCAAAGTTTGCGATAGTGAATAAAAACAAACAAACAGTTTGACAATCGGGGAAAAAGACGATATCCAAAGAAGGGCTCTGGGTTTTGCTATATTTCTGGTACGTAATTAAAAATGGCGGAGAGCTGTTTCGACACTGGAACTTGGTGTATTGTATTATTTGACAAGACCATACTAGTATATTCAATGATTCATGTCTACTCCAGTTGTTTTAGTAGATCAGTACATACATAATTTATTTGAATAACTATATACTGTAAGGAAACTTCCTCATTCAATCATGTCAATGATTCATGTCTACTCCAGGTGTTTCACCTTAGTCCAGGAACATCATTATTATATATATGCCTTGAAACGTGTCAAAACTAAATTAGAATTGTTCATTGTTATCTTTAGAGTCATCACATATGTGTGAAATATATTCCCACTGCAACGTAAAGCACTTATTCAATCAATGCTGTTATCTTTGATTTCCTAAAACCTGTAAAATATACTCTCAGATTTCTTTCTCAAGATTTGTTGTGAAGCTGATAGTAAATAATTTTAAGGTTTTCTATGATCTTTTATAATACTATGTAAGAATCGTCCATGGTGTTCACGGTTCATTGATCATGTTGATACTTTCTACGGTAATTCTTAGATCTTTATGGGTTACCAGCCTTGGTTTCCACTCTGGCCAGATTCATGCTGAAACTTGGTCGGAAATAGAATGTCACAATGTTGTTTGACACTCATCATGCTGATGCTTCCAAGCATATCCAGAGACACACATTCTGTGAAGCATAGCAACACATAACTTGTACATCGTAATGATACCCATAATCTGTGAAACATAGAGAGGGCGGGTGGTAGCACAGTGGTAGAATATTGGACTTAGGAGCCAAAGGTTCCAGGTTCAAATCCCGCCCCAGGACCCAGCATAATGTTCGCGAAAGTTACATTTCTGACGTGATATTGATAGCATACGCTGTCTGTAGAGTGGCAATGCAGTTATCATCTTTGTTCTTGTCAGTACTAGCTAGTGCTCACAGGTTTACTGCAACATTCAGTGCTACAGTTGTTGCAGCTTTCATCCTGCCCTAAACAGACAAGCCGTGGTATAAGTGAAAGATTCTTGAAAGCACAGACCCACATAAGCTGTGATACACATATAAAATGTGAAGTATTGACACATGTAATCTGTAAATCAGAGATACACATAATCTGTAAAACACATAGACACACATACTCTGAAAATCACAGAAAGTCGCACATAATCTGTGAAGCATAAATACACACAGTCTGTAAATTGCAATGACACGTATAATCTGTAAATCACAGATGCACATACACTATGAAGCACAGAGATGCGCGTAATATGTAGATCACAGAACATGTATAATCTATGAGGCACACTGTGGGCCACAGACACACATAATCTGTGTAAATCACACCTCCCAGACACACATACTCTGCAAAGCATGCCATAGATCTGCTAACTGGTGCTAGACAGACAATACCCTTTTAAGCCAGATGTCTATGCGATGAAGCGTTGTGCGAGTTGCCAATAGTAACACGGACCTGAGATGGTATCTGCACTAACTAACCATACTAGTAACAATCCAGCATCGCGCATACCTGACTCACTGATAGATGGCCACGTGGGATGTGAACAAACATTGCAGAATCAATACCTAGGAAAGTATCTGCCGTCATTACAGTTGTTTGTGTCCATTCTGACATCTATTGTCTCATATATGGCTGCCTGGCTGCTTATCTGCTTGTCTGTCATCTCCAAACTCTTGTTAATTTGCCGTGCCAATTAACTCGTAATTGTTTATTTGCCAGTGTGCATTTTTAGTAGGAAGCACAATGCTTTACAGATGTGAGAATCATGAGAATGGAAGTTACCTATTTATCCTGATAATGAAATGAGAGTCTTACCTTCAAATTTATAATGGAAGATATTTTCGAAAAGAAAAATGTGTGTCTTATAATTCACCACCAATTATAATCAAAACGTTTTTAAAACATCGTATCAGAATGAATTAATTATTTGATAAATTTTACTCTGCTTTATTTTTACCAAATATTCACAATCCAAGGCATTATAATCCATTGGAATATAGTCATTTAACAATATCCCTGCTGGATTAAATTAGCATGACGTTACGTTGCCTGCTGAATAAAATCAGCTGGAATATTGCTCATATGAAGCAAATATTGTTTCCATTGTAAATATCACTTGTTCAGGTAAACAAATGTGGAAAATAATATAATTTTTAATGCAAGTATATGTGAGATACAATCAATGTAATTAAAAAGTGACGTTTTCTTCATTTTTTTGTTCTTTGTGAACTGTTACATAAGTTGAACTTCGTGACCCAGAAAGATTAAATTTTAGTCGACAGAACAATGAAATAGACCATACAAGCAGTAATATTTTAGTCTATTATCGTGTTTAATCTTAGCATTGCGCTCTGCGAATTTGCTGAGAAATCATAAAATCAAAACTCGAGTTTGAGATTTTGCTCAGCTGAGATTTCTCACATTGACTCAGTGCTGTAACTTGAGTAAAATCTCATCTGGGTTTGAGTTTTTACTCAAGTTACAAAATCTCAAACTTTAGTTTGTTTTGAGAAATCGGGACCTGGACTGTGATTGGGATTTATCCAACAGGGGTTAATGTCACTTTTCTGGACATTCTCGTGCAACATTCACAGTCAGTAGCACATTAGACTACAAATTGAGAGGTTTGAGTTGAAATCGGGGAGTTGAGAAGGTGGAATGTGAACACACTGATCCATTACCTGGGTAATAAAGTAGCACTTTGAGCAAGCTTTCGAACATGGATTTGGTGCTGTATAGATACAGTGTACACACATTATTATTATTATTATTAAATCCTGTCTTTGTGTCCGGTATCTTCTCCACTGTAAAAGTCAGTTTCACATTAGGGAACAATTAGGATTTACAGTAATGTCTGTTTAAATGTCTCTTTAAAATATCACCAGACCAGCCCCAAAACATCTCGATCAACAGAGGTTAACACTGAAATAATTATCAAATGGTGTGAGTACAGTTAAATGGCCAGACAGTAACTTCTATCAACCTCCAATAGTCTATAATCACGTCCCTTGCATGCGACAGCCAATGATAAAGTTGAAAACCGTTTGAGATTTAATGAGGAGTACAAATAAAATTATATACACAAGTAAAATATCCTAAGTATATAGAAAAAGTATTGTAGAATTGTAATTTACTCATTAAATGTTTATGCGATCTATTTATTTTTTGTCAAGAAATAAGTCAGACGTAAACTCTTATTAACAAACCGTGATATAAGCGAAAGAATCCAATGGCAATGGGGAAAAATTAACTTTTTATGTTATTAAATTATTTTTTTTACTTGAATCAAATACAGACTCGCAAGAATAAAGATAAATTATTATTTTTTTAATAAATAAAAGTAAACAATGATTTATTCCATCAGCCTATTTATGTTCTCTGGCTTCTAGTTCATCAGGCTTGGTCATGGCAGTGTATAGGTGAAATATTCCTGCAGCAACGTAAAACAACTCGCTCACTGGTCTACAGGTGGTAACATTTGGCCAGCCACAGCAGTGTAGGTTGTCTGTAGTACGGTTCTAAGTATTGAAGACATGGGGGGGGGGGGAGGGGGGTAGTGCAGTGGTAGAACAGTTGGACTTGGGGGCCAGGCATCAATGTTCGCGAAAGTTACCTTTTTAATGCAATATTGCTAGGATGCGATGTTTGTAGAGTGGCAATGCAGTTATCCTTGGTCTTGTCAGTACCAGCAGGTTTACTGCAACATTCAGTGCTACAAATGTTGCAGGTTTCCTCCTGCCCTAAACTGATAAGTCGTGATATAAGTGAAAAAATCTTGAAAGCGACTCTAAACACCAATTTTAAAAATATATATATAAAAGTGAAGACCTGGCATTGTTTCCCTGCAGTTTCTTTCTGGTTTTTTTTTGTTCTCGGTCACCTATCAACGAACCTGCCAAGCTCGAATGTGTTTCACTTTAACCTGAGTGGCGGTCATAAAAAAATTAATAATGTGAACATTTATATTGCGCCAAATCTACGCTCGAAAGCAAGCTCATAGCGCTACATTATTACCCCGGTCAGTGGATCTGAGGGCACTCAATTTCCATGTGCCACCACAATAAATTGTGTTTGCATGCTCCTACATAGGTGAATTATCAAGACGACACGAAATGTTACAACTTACATGGACATGTAAATGCTATTTTGTCATGTTTATTGAATTATCAAAAAAATTAATAAAGCGCATTTCCGATCATCGATTTGATGGCATTCGCAATCAACAATCGTTTTATCACATATCATTCAATCAATTGACCAATTCCATGGTTAATAGCTTCAGTACTATCCTGTTATATTTATAGTTTTATATTCACCAAACCCATGATCAATCGTAACTGATGTTAGGTTTTGACAGATCTATACAGAATACAACCATATGTAATTAATCAATAGCATTAGGCTGCACAATTTCACAGATCGCAGCGGCATAAAACAACAAATCAATCAATCAATCAATTAATCAATTAATCATAGATTGACAACAGGAAATGCAAATAAATTCAGTTGTCCAACGTCCGTCCATTATGATATTATTTCCATGTTCAGCAGTTGTATGTCAGGATAGTTTGTCCGTCTCTAGAGGCATAAAATACTTGTTAGCAGAACACTGCCTGTATTTCCATAGATATATTTTGTGTAATTTGACCATCAGTTTTGTTAGGTTCTCTTGCATCCATTTACTGTACACTATAGTTTAACATGACATGCATGGACACCCCTATTTGGTGGAATATCTAGGTAAATTATGAAATTACAAACAAAAATATGAAACTGAATTTTTTTGTTTGTCATTCCCTAGAGTATGTGCCAAGATAATCTACAAACTAGGGGTGTTAATGCCAAACTATTAAATATGGACTTGATGTGAACTTTTAGGTGGACTTGATGTGAGTTTTCTCAAGAGTAAATCCATCAATTGATCACAGCATAGAGTATAATAGTTCGTTTTAGCATACACAGTAATGGTTTAGTAGAAACATAATTCAATCATTGTTATTATGTGGAGTGTGGTAGCCATGGTGTTATATTGGTCATAATCGGTGCCAGTGTTTGGCATTGTCCAGTTTTTGGTAACTGGCATGATTAACCAGTCCACCCAGCTGTACATGGGTACCTGATAGGAGGAGATTGAATGTTGACCTTCTACCACCTGAAATGGAAGCTTCTGTTGTATACTCCCCAGGGAGTTAAGGTAAAATGAGTGTACATTGATCCCTTAGCTGGGGTAATAATAATGTAGCCCTTTGACCCTTTCAAAATACTTCCGTCCCTTGGTTTGTCAGTACCATCATGTGCTAGCAGGTTTACTGCATTAAGTGCTACAGCTGTTGCAAGTTTCCACCAGTCTATAAACTGACATGCCATTATGTGGTTGATAAACATCTTTAAATTCCCTCTTTAAACATTTTTCTTTTAAATATATTAATTTTACATGCTTATTTATATATTTGTAGACATAAATTGAGAGGTTTGTAGTTTTGAAATTATATTTTTTATGCAATATTACTGGGTTATTTTATTTTAAAAGTTTACTTAAACTCGTGTCGTCGCGTTTGGGTGAAATATTCCCGTTGCAACATAAAGCACTCATTCATCA
Source organism: Lepetodrilus schrolli (assembly GCA_032361225.1). Classification (NCBI taxonomy): domain Eukaryota; kingdom Metazoa; phylum Mollusca; class Gastropoda; order Lepetellida; family Lepetodrilidae; genus Lepetodrilus; species Lepetodrilus schrolli. The sequence continues at coordinate 1,605 of JAUTBT010084327.1, read as the reverse complement.
TCATCTTTAACTCGTATCATTGTTAACCCTAGGATCATAAACATTCAGGATGAATGTCTGGATTTGTGTCTACGATCACTGCAGGTCATTATATGACACAGTATGGTTAGTTCAACCACCAGAAGGTTGTATCTATGGAAACTAACCCTAACAACATTGGGTACTGGTATATATAAAAATATTTAAAAAAATATGAGATGTCATACAGACATAGATTGGTTGGTTGATTTGGGGTTTAAAGCCACTTTCAAGATTTGTACACTTATATCATGACTTGCATGCATATGTACTGCTTGTATTTTTTATTTATTTGTTTTAAGTTGCTTTCAAGAATATCACGACATGTCAGTTTAGGGCAGGAGGAAACCTGCAACATCTGTAGCGCTAAATGTACTAGTCTGGATTTCCACCAATTTTTTTTTTTATATAGTGCTAGCTCACTTTAAGGTATATCATGCCGCAGAATAACATAGATACCACACCCAGACACAGTATACTGACTCCGAGCCGACCAGTCCTTGCTTTACCCCTTAAATGCTCAGCGCCAAGCAGGGGAACAACAAGTACAATCTTTTAACGTCTTTTGGTATGACGCGACCGGGGATCAAACCCGCAACCTTCCACACTCCGGGCCAATACTCTAACCATTACGCCACAGAGCCGGCTTCACTGACATAGAACATAAATCTTTAATCATACCAAGAAATATTGTTCTGGCATTAACTTACGATTAATGTCAGCTAAAGGAATATATTAATTATCATACAGAATTGATGCATAGAATCTAATCTATACAGAGGTAACTATGTACCACACAGCTGATATTAATTAATACCTTGAAGTATGTTTATAATATGGATTTATCTATTGAACAAAGATGAAAATTGTTATCTGGTTTGATAATATTGACACGTAATAGATCCTTTCTTATGGGACTGTTCGAATTTGTAGATCCATATGAACATTGACAATTAATATTTTGTTATTATCAATAAGTTACTTATGTTTCGGATAAAATGTACTGTTTTTTTCCAATGTTTTAATCTTGATATACAAGTTGTACATGTTGTATGGAAAGTTTATATGTATATATTATATATATGCTGCCTTTCCCATAATTAATAACTATAAATTATATTATATTAATTGATTGAAATGGTAAGTGCAGACACCAGGAAATTGAATCGGATATTACCCGTTAAATGGCAAAATCTCGGGGATGAAAAACTAAAAGTAATCAGCAGGCATATCGACGACTTTTTCTGATAACAACTAGACTTGTTCTGATAACAACTGGACTTGTTCTGATAACAAATGGGAATATGATTTGAATAAAACAATTTTTTTTTAGCCCCAATCATTTTGTAATCTGAGACTGTTGAAGTATTATTACAAATTACAATGTAAAGCAAATGTGTCATTTATTGAGAGTAGGAAACATTTTTTTTTACATTATGACACAGAACTCGTAGAACGCAAATATGAGCATGTTGAAAAGAATTGTTACAGTTTAGTCTATCTAAAACAAAGGGCGGGTGGTAGCGCAGTGGTAGAACAGTTGGACTTCGGAGCCAAAGGTTCCAGGTTCAAATCCCGCCCCGGGGG
>JAUTBT010084326.1:0-30654 GCA_032361225.1 Lepetodrilus schrolli | reverse complement strand
AGTGCATCCTATCAAGATCACGTCAGTACAGTGCATCCTATCAAGATCACGTCAGTACAGTGCATCCTATCAAGATCACGTCAGTACAGTGCATCCTATCAAGATCGCGTCAGTACAGTACAGTGCATCCTATCAAGATCGCATCAGTACAATGCATCCTATCAATATCGCATCAGAAAAGTAACTTTAGCGAACACTGATGCCAGGCTTCCTGGGACGGGTTTTGAAACCTGGGCCTTTGGCTCAGAAGTCCAAACATCCTACCATTCCGCTACCACCCGCCCCTCAATTGTTTAATTATTTCTTCCAAGGAAATATCAGATTTTTTTCCTATTCTAGATTATTAGTATTATCTCAAGAGTGACAGTCAGACTTTCAGAAGGTGTTCATTGATATTCCCATTAGTGGACACATGATGATTGCCACGAACAAATAAGGAAGCACTTCAACCTGTAAGGCTTGGAGCCAGAGACTAGAATCGTGTGTCTTGTTTTCACCTCATGCCTCATCTGTTTGTTCTGCAGATTGTTTTAGTGTTCTGTGAGAGGCAGTGTTTTTGTTTTAGTGTTCCTTGAGAAGGAGTGTTTTTGTTTCTAGTCCTTTGTAAATACAATGGACTGTGCTGTCTCAATAGTTGCAATGTTCCTAGATTGTCAGTAAGATTATGATGTCACAAAGTTCTCCCTGCTTGGTATTTGTCTTGCAAACCTTTAACCTTCTATCTGTTGGAGGCAATCATCAAAGTCCTATAGAGAATGAAGATTGATCCAGCAGGGAAAAGCAGCCACAGCAATTTTCTTCGGATCCGCACAAATACGCTTATTTATTTGTATAGGGGGTCATTTTAATTGCCCTGGATTGTCTGCAGCCCCCAGACCTCAGGCTTGTTGTCAACTGAAATCACAATCAGACCCTCCTTGCTATTTGAGGTACAAGCAACAAATAGGCTAGAAAGACAACCTGTAGTGTCGTCTCTCCTGTATTTTCTACCCAGTTGCAGCATACTCTTAATAGAGTTGCAATCATTCTTATCTGGTTGTCTTTTAATTTTATTTTGTTACTTTTGCAAACCACACTGTTATTTTTTGTAGCCTATTTGTTGTTTTTACCTCAAATAGGAAGGAGTGCCTGACTGGTTGAATGGAAAGATCATCATGGAATTTGACCGATTTCTGAGTATTATATAATTTAGCTGAACACTGTATGCATTTGGCTGGTAAGAGTAGAAATCATGGGGTATTTAATGAAAAGAAGAATACTTTCATTCAGTCCTGGTGGCCTGGTATCAATGTTTCGCGACAGTTGCCTTTCCGACAAGATCATGAAAGGATGCATCGCAATTTGGTTATCATCCTTGGTCTGTCAGTACCAGCCAGTGCTCGCAGGAATATAAAATGCACTCATTATTATTATTATTTTAGTAGTAGTAGTAGTAGTAGTAGTAGTAGTAGTAGTAGTAGTAGATCTTGGGTTGTATACTCCCCAGGGAGTTGAGGTGAATGAGTGCACATTGATCCGTTGACCTCGGTAATAATGTAGCACCATATTCAAGCATGGATTTGGCGCAATATAAATACACATTATTATTATTATCTAGATGAAAATACCTTGAGTTGCCTCCCCTTGAGGTAGCTCTCCTGTCCATATAGCTAATCATATGGACTACAATCTGATGAAGATGTTCTTGCTGTGTGTCCACATTTGCTAGCACTTCCTCCTAATTGTCTAATCATGTTTGCTGCTTATGATTAGACTGCACAACAACGTTTTTCTTTCTATCACAGTATCAAAACCTTAGAGGTAATGTTTCTAGAAGGTTTTTTACTCAAAGATAGTTTCCTGTTGTATTTTTTTTAAGGTGTTTCCTGTTGTAATTCTCAGTCATTTCCTGTTGGTATTTGTGTTACCTCCATGCTTCCGGTTGATAATATCGCTGATATGTCTTTAGTGTTTGAAATAATTTATCAATAGAATTTACTGACAAAGAAATAATTTATCAATAGAATTTACTGACAAAGAAAATATAATGTCCAAAAAAAGAAACGCACAGGTAAAAAAATATACCATCGATCTATATTTTTATGTGAAATAATTATATCTGAAATTATAGTTTTATCTAAATCATATATTTTTTTATATTTTATTGTTAGAATTATGTTGATTTAAATATAAATTATGAGATAAAATATTTGTTGTTAAATCTCATTAAAATAGTAAATGTTACATGCCAAAGTAAATTAATGTTTAACAGTAAGGCTGTAAACATTCTGCTTGTTGCATAAAACAACAATGAGTTGATTCATGCTGAATATACGAGCTAATTCAAATTGTCTATATTTTTTTTATAACACAACACTTTGTATTTAGTATATATGCATTTTCAAGATGAATTCATTTTGCTATCCAAGTTGAGAATACATTTTTGTCTTCTACTGAAAATATCAGCTTATATAAGCCAGCTCAGAGTTTTGATTACATGCAGAATACACATGCGAGTGTCAAACACGAAAGCAAATTATGGTATAGTATAATGCTATTAAAATGCGTATCACAACCACCAGAATACTTTACAGTGGTTTTAACAAACAATTAACACAAAATAGATGATAAACTTGTATTATTAGCACTACAGCGCCTCTGACAGTTGTTGTTGATGTGCTTTCACCTTTGACATGTGCACGCATACTTTGTGCGTATTCAAAACTCTGAGCTAGCTTATTGTGTGAAACTGTTGGAGAGTGAGCCTTGCAGCTGAGAATTTGGTTTAGATTATCCAAACCAACATTGGTGCCCATCCATCTATCTTCAGGATGTTCATGTAATGGGAATACTCTTTGAAGGAAGTGCACCTTTAATTGGAGATATTTTTCTACACTAAACAAGCATTAATCCTGGCTATCATTGAATTTTAGACTGTACAATAATCCAGCAGGGACAGCTGTTCTTATCAGTCTATGATAAATGAGACCACAGATGCTACTACTTGGGCAACAGGAAAGAAATGGGATATGCCTGGTGTTTTGGAATTACAAGACAACTACTATGAAAAAATTAATTATTCCAAAAAACTACATCAGTGAAAAGTCAAATATATTGATGTGTGTGTACAAATCTAGCTCATGCCATTGTGTAGAGCTCTGGGGCAAAGGGGTTAGATTCATACTGGTCAAATCCACCCAGCTGTAAATGGGTACCTGGTAGGATGTTATAGAATTTTACTGAAACACCAAGTGCCACAGGTGTGTTAAACCCCCAACTCTCTCCTTTGACCGTCACTGAGATTACAAAATGTTTTTAGTACGATTTCATGCTCAAGCTCAAATTTTATATGGGGATTTGTGAACAAAACCTTCGAGTTGGGTATGAAATCATACTCAAAAGAGTTTCGTAATCTCGGGGTCGTACTGTAGTCTGAGCACAAGTCAGGTTGCACGCCATGCTTTTACTACAGCAGGAATTGACATAAACCACAATTTACACCAGGCCTACCAGTAGGACCCTTTTCGTGTGAAGCTCAATACCGCTGTTCTGAGTGGTGGTATTGGGGGGAGTAGAGGTCCCTAAGTTAACAAGCTGCACCAGGTGATTGTAAACAGGTGACAGGCGAGAGCAACAGTCTCTGTGTACAGTGTCCATGTAAATTTAGAGCTATTTCCTACTACTTCCTTCTCAGGATAGCTTAGAGTTGCATTTATATTTAATTCCAGAGGAGGAATGTTAAATTGCTCTAGGAATTTTGAATTAATGGTTTTAGAAAGGGCTATATTTGTTGTCTCTGGCTCTGGTTGAAAGCATTGGAAACTGTAGAGGAGATCTTAAATCATGTAAATGACTTGAAATTGAGCAGTCAAGTAGAATGAAATGCTTTCACTTGGCAAATTGCATGTCATGCTGAAATACATAGAATAACCATATACCCTGAGGTTATATGGTGTAAACCATTATATCCCCTGATGCAACCATAAAACTATGGTCTAGTTCGGTTGGTTGACTTGGGGCTTCAGAACCACTTTCAAGATTCTTTCACTCATTCTGTGGCTTAGTTAACTTTTGGAGCAAAAGTCTTCATTTTATGACAACATATTGTAAAAGCGTTAAATGTTTACATTGGCACCTGCATGGGACATTTAAAGCATTTACAGAAAATAATTAAATTTGTAGCCATTCGCATAATTAGAAAAATATGAATATATGAAAATTATCAGTGTTCGTATAATTAGGGACAACCAAATTAGTGTACAAAGTATGGTTGTAAATGAAATGGTAAATAAAATAAGGATTTTAAAAATTAATTCATTGTAATTGAAAAATTAGAAAATTACAATTTGAATTTTTGTATCATGTTCGTATTTTTAGGGTCGTAATTTGATATTTTTGTGTTTAATTTGGGTATTCAAACTATTAGAGGGTTCAAATTATTAGGGTAATTACGGTAGGACCAAATAATTACTTTTATGAATTTATCATTCATGGCTCCATTGCTCAGGGTGTCTTCCCAAAATAGCGACCTTCTTTGATATTTATTAAAGCTGCTTTTCTCAGAGTAGCGACTGTCGGCCTTTCTTTGTTCCAGGCTTGTGTGATTAGACGCTAGTTAAACATGTGATTTTGTAATTTAGTACTACATGTAATTAGAGTTTAATTGAGTATAATTCATCTATTCTGTTATCGCTTAGACCTGGTTGAATCATTACATTCTATTAAATTCAATTATACTCACTGAAATACTGTATATTAATTCCTCAACTCAGTAGATGTGCTCTTGTTTGAAATGTTCATTTTAAGGTGCAAGAATGAAATATTATTGTCTTGTGATCATTCTTATATATTCGCCACAATAAATATAAACCTATTTTCTTAGTACACTGATCAGTTGTTGTTTTTACATTCCGTTCACTCAATTAACCCTCACCCTGTTGGATTATGCATCTCCAGTTGCCTCCAGCATGGAGAGAGTTAAGAGGTGTTGAGCGATAGCATAACCAAATCAGTCAAACCTTCCAAATATTCTCGAAATAGCAACCAACGTTTTTCACTTTCTTTCATATTTCACATCTAGGGTCGCTATTCTGAGTAGCCTTGCTCAGGCCCCTTGTTCCACAGAACAATCATTTTGGAAAATAAAAATAATTATTTTAAATATATTCCACTGACAGTGTACTAGCGTTTAGAAAATTTGATTAATAAATGAAAGATTCCCGCAGCGACGTTGAACTCCATATACAATAATAATAATAATTCATGAAGAGGGTTTTACCTATATGTGTACAGATAGTGTGCACAGTTGTTTCGACATTTGTCATTGTTAAAATAATATATTGGCATCTTGGAACATATCAGAATATGTCCAAACTTCTCATAGTATTTCAGAATCTGTAAGAACATCTCAAAATGTCTCATAATATCTCAGAATGTCACACCATCTCAGAGCATCTTAGCATGTTCCAGAATGTCTCAAAACATCTCAGAATATCTCATAACATCTAATAACGTCTCAGAGGATGTTTCAGGATGTCTCAGAACAAGGAGAACATGTCTGTCTCCCATCTGACCGTAGGCTTCTACTAGCTCCTACTAGTTACATGCATCACCTGTTTGGTATCTTTACCTGCTGGGCAGTTACCGGTCAGTTGATGGGTCTGTCATTCAGTTGATGGGTCCATCAGTTGATGGACAGTCAGCAGACTCACAGTTGTTTGTTGATTCCTGCCCTACAGGGATCCTCTTCACTACATCATCTCAATCCTCCTGTGATTTGTCCAATGATGATTAAACCAGATGCTGTCGGCCCAAACAATAACAAAATCGTTATTAGTACAACATGTAGTACATAGTCACGCTGCAACCACAATGATAATGAACTTTTTCGTTGCTGTGATAGCTATGGTAAAACCCAATTCGGTATCAGTTTCGGACTATTTGTAGCTGCAGCTTGTCTGTACCGTGGCAATGCAGTTAGCATCCTTGGTCTGTCAGTACCAGCCGGTGCTCACAGGTTTACTGCAACATTCAGTTCTATGGGTGTTGCAGGTTTCCTCCGGCCCTAAACTGATATGCCATGATGTAAGTAAGATTATCTTGAAAGCGGCTCTAAACCCAAATAAAAATAACATAAAATGCACCTGTAGCCCATGTTGGCTTTTCCCAATTGTTTGTGGCTAAATGTAAAATGGTCAATGCCATTGAACAAAATTTGATTCTAAAATGACTTGTATGAATAACCTACAACTATTGGTCAAGATATGCCAAGCCCACAAAATCAGGCACTGTTTATTCGTGATTGAAACACTGCTGATTTTAGAAGCATTATTCCAAAATATATTCTGGTGGAATATGATAATTTTTATAGTCATATTAAAATTGGGATAAAGGCACTATAGTTTGGAATTTAGTATAAATTTTCTCACGCTACGTGTTCAATGTTCAATTCAATTTAGAAGGTATCAATACCTCTAAATTCCAAACAGTAGACGTTTATCCCCTAATTATTACATTATTATAAGGCCATAGTTATTTGGTTCATAGTAATATGATTTTATATTTTGGCCAGTTTATCGGGTCTAATATCATGATATTAATTGGAAATTATGAATGGTCAGTTGACAGAAAATAAGTATTATACATTGTTGATAATTGTTATAAACACCAGTTCATATAAATTGTTCAGATTTGAATTCACAATTATTTTCAGAGTTCAGTTTTGTCAATAGTGGTAATTGTTATGAGTTTTACTTTTGTTCTACATATTTGCTAATAAACAATCAAATTGGCTTCAAAACCATTGCCTGCTGGTCTTTCTTCATGTCCACTGAGGCTTATTCCTTCACCATTTATTATTATGTTTCTAAAAACTAGTACTCTGTTGGCGGAATATAATTTTAAAAAAAATTTAATATTTTTTTTTTTTAAATGAAAAAAATAAATATTTAAAAAATATATATATAATTAAGATATATCATGCTTATTTAACCCTCTCCATGTTGAAGGCAACCGGAGATGCCCAAAAGAGCTGTGCATGTGTCTAATCCAGCAGGGAGAGGGATAATATGTATTATCAATTCTATTTCTAGTGTTGACCGATATGAAGAAGAAATCCACTTTCATGATGATCAAGGTAATGGAAGTGGTACCTGTGGAACGAAGTGCTACCATTGTTCATCGGCGCCGGTGGTATAATGGTAAACATATCTATTGCTTCACTTCTCGTATATCACAATATTATGTCCCTGTATATTTTATTTTTAACGTGCTAACATTAATTTTTTCTCTCCAGATTTTAATATTTAAAAACTTTATTTTATTTTACATAGATACTAAAAAATAAATCTGGAGTCTTTGATATATTTTTATTATTATTATTATTATTATTATTATTATTATTTAAAATATTAATATCTTTATTATTTTTAATTCTATTATGATTAATTTTATTTAATTTAATTTTTTTTTTTTTATTAGATCGATCATAGTTATTTAATTCCCTGGTTTACGGATACTCCAATCCCATATTTTTTCCAGTTTGGTCCATAAACAGAAAAGTACATAATCCAGGGAATCAAATAACTCTGGCCTTATTATTATTACTATAATATTTGTTCTAAAGTTTATATTGTAGAATTTGTAAAATTATTATTTTTGTGATTATTTTCTTAAATTATATAGTATTATTACTGTTATTTTTTTTATTAAAAAAAATATTTCGGCATTTGACCACAGCACTGTGCCTTTCTTTGCTTCAGAATAACAGCTGGTACTACTGTAGAATATATTCCTTACTTGCTGGAGTGGTGGTCATTGGCATCCCACGGCATCTTACACCACAGCACTGCTAGCCAGTAGCATTTGTTCTCCTCCAGCCCACAACACTATACACGTAGGTCCTTTCACTCATTTTACTGACCGCTCAATTAAAGGACCAGGCACCCTTTTGTTCATGAAGCTCTCGTATCAACTACCAGACCATATCGGACCCTCGCAAGTGGTCCTCTTGATCGCTATACCACGTGTGGAAAGGTTGTGGTCTTGTAGTGGATAAGAGGAAACAATTATTCCTGCAGAGATTTCAAGGAATATCATTCACTCACTCACACACACACACACACACACACACACACACACACACACACACACACCATATATATATATACACACACATTGCAATTGGCCTTTTTTCAAGTTGACACGATAATCACACATCATTATTTTTACTCACACCACCATCACTGTGATGTATTCAATGTTATAAATTCGACCAATCAAATGCAGTATATTGCTATAATATGTCTGACCACTGATTGCATTCATATATAAATGTACACTGAAAACTCTAGTTATTTTTTATCTTTAGTAAAAATCTTCTTTAACCAAATAAATTTGGTTTTGGCCAAAATAATTGTTTCTTTCAGTAAGAATCGCTGATGACAGCAATATATATTCACAAAATTGTCAAAATCTACTAATTTATCTTTTGCAAAGTACAGATTGCAAATTCTTAGCGTGAATCCAGACCCAGAGATTATGAAACTTTTAAAGTAAGATTTCATGCTTAAGCTCAAATTTGATATGGGAATGTGTGAACAATACTTTTGAGTTGAGCAGGAAATCGTAACCAAAAAGGTTTTGTACTCTCAGGGCCAGAATATACTACAGTGGTCCCCCGACATAACGCCCTAAAGTAGCGGTACATCGAGGGTTGACTGTACATGTATTTACCTGACAACATATATTTATGGTGCAAGTTGCACATGAAGAATGTTTTCTGTGTGAAATGAGGAATGGATATACATGTTTGAAGAGGAATACTGATTGCAAGACTTGAAGACTGCGATGGGAGGTGAGTAGAATGTTTATTTCCAATGTTTACAAATGGTAGTAAACACTGATGTGTATATTTCCACACATCTGGATACTTCCACACATCTACCTCCCTTTTCGCCACTCTCACTGTCTGTTACTGTTATCGCTTGATGTATAATTACCGTTGAGTTATGAACATAGAAAAGCTGTCTGTGGCATGCAACATCATATTGATGTGAAGATAAATGAAGAGAATCTGTTTTTGATCTGCGTTCATTCATCTGTGCTGCAATATAATGATAGTGATAAGCTCATCATGATTTTTTTGTAGGGACTTCCATATGAAGTTAGTTTTACGTTATGTTTGTATGATTGTGAAATCTCACCTTACAGATAGTACACAGGGTGGTGAGATGGTATATTGCATATGATTCTGGTCAGCGTTTCAAGGCAGGGTCGTACTGTAGTCGAGGCTTAAATCAAGGTGTATGCCATGATCTTACTATTGCAGGAAGTGATGTAAACCTTGATTTGTGCCTATACAACTATTTTGTGATATGCATTACCAGCCCGGGAGCTGACTAAACCTACCATGCACCCAGGACAATTGTTCATGGGTACCAAAATGTTCAGTAGGGTTCACTACACAAGACAAATGCTCCTTCCCAAAACGTTCATTTGAACGGAGCTGTTTCTATGGTAACATAAAAAATTGGGGATCGACATGTAAAATAGTTAATTGGCTGTATCTAACTCATTTTCTTTAGATAGAAGTAAGGAATTTATACCAAAATGGAGCTTATGCATTGTGCATTAAGATTTGATATCATACTTATTTCATTTGTATATTAATTAATGTTTAATTACATGCAATATTTTGCCAGAATATTCATCATTAGCCACTTTCAAACACTGGAAACCACAAGTGGTATATTCAAGTAAAACAATACACCAATGTATTCTACAATCAAAGAAGTTTATTGTCATACCAAATTTAATACTTTGAAATACGCCTAAACTGGCACTAGAGATGTTTCCATGGCAATATTTTAAAAAATAGAAACCAGCGTGGAAAAACGGTGAACTGAGTACATTTTGAGAACAATATTAATCAAGTCTGTGAACACACACACACACAAAAACACACACACACACACACACACACACACACACACACACACACACACACACACACTAAAACAATTATGTCTATGGTATATTGTGTATTACTTATGGTATACAAATAGTATTACTTTAAGTGACTCAGATTTGACCATTATAGTGTGATTTTACCTATGCCTGTAGAGTAACAGTAAACCAGCAAACAAGATGTGATTGATATGGTAATCCTGAAGAAGGTCCAATTGGGTCAAAACATTGATGATTATTGTGGACATAGTATTGACTTTAAATATAAATTATTAATTATTAATATATTCCTTCTCAACAATCCAGCTAACATTCAACATGGAATCTAGAAACCAATGCAATATGGGCTTTATACAATCTAATGAGACGTAATAATGTTCCCAGGCAACTGTAGAAGAATAGAACAAACACCTTCACTTCATTTTGCAATAGATAAACTGGGAACAGGTCTATAAGATATTTATCCAATCAACATACAGATAGCCTATTACTCCCTGGCTGTAGAATCATATGTCTGTCTCGTTAAGATCATTCTCAGATAATCTCTCGATGTTCTCAGTCGATTTCTGAAAGCAATAGCAGATCTTCTGGACCTCCCACCTGATCCCAGGACACAAAAACCATGCCACTGACATCAAACATGGGCGAAGAAAAGTCATGGAAATAACAATTCTTTTCATGACTTCACTAGACACACAGGGTGCTTCCGTAGAACAGGGTTGGTAAGTTAGCCTGAAAATGTTCCAGGGCAATTCCAGAACGAGCATCAGAACACAAGCCAGGACAATGTCCAAAGGGTAGCACTTTGCTACTTTAGTGTTGGAAAACTTCCAGGAAGCTAAAGACACTAAGATGGTGGTGGCCATCATCAGGAATCCTTGTGGAATGAAGCTCAGCACAGTCATACTGTCGTACAACTCTTTGTCAATTCCCAAGTAACAATCAGTGTAGTACTGCTGAATACCTTTGGCTAACATTATTGGCAGCAACACGACAATGCTTCCAACCACAGCAATGACTATCATAATGATGGCGAAGATTATCGTCACTGCTTTCTTCTGTGTCAACAGTCTTATGAAGAAGTTGATGCCAAGACTTACTACAAGCAAGCTTTCCATTGATAAAGTGATGTTGGGAGATATTTCCTCTACTGTAACACGCAGCATACACCCATAGTTCCATGTACCTTGGTTAATCCCATGGATGACTAGGGGGCTGACAAAGGATGCATTGTAGAGGCTAGAGATGCAGAGAGCGAGGACAATGAGGTGCTTTGAGGAGCATCTGAGGGCGGATGACAGCAAGATGACGAGGATGAGGAACAGGCTGACGATCCCAGAGACGGCTGTGAATATGGACATAAAGGTGACATATACATGATCTTCATGGGTTGAAGACATCTGAAAAAGAATACATTGGTCTTGTCATCATCAATTGTAGTGTCATTGCTCCCAGAATGGTAGTATCATAGGTTCTGTAAATGTTTTTTCATATGTTCTATTATTGTAGTGTCATATGTTCTGTTGTTGTAGTATTGGTTCCATTATTGCAGTGTCATATGTTCTGTTATTTTAGTGTCATTGGTTCCATTATTGTAGTGTCATAGGTTCTGTTATTGTAGTGTCATATGCCATGTTATTGTAGTGTCATAGGTTCTGTTATCATAGTGTCATAGGTTCTGTTATCATAGTGTTATCAATATGGAAGATGCTTATGGTCGTCTTCTACTTGAGATATGGAAGATGAACAGTTGGAAGGTAACTTCCATTTTCAGAAGAGCCAAATCGCACAGTAAACATGAACAAATGGCAAAATAGCCAATTTATGCCTGCACTGTACAGTGGGACCCTTAAACACAGGCCATGATCAACTCAAAGTTTTGTTCACAAATCCCCATATTAAATTTGAGCTTGAGTATAAAACGTTACTCAAATGGTTTCGTAATGTCAGGGTCAGGTGTTTACAAGTACATACTCACTTTTAATTTCAGAGGTGGTTACGTCTTGTCGTTCCGAGAGCCAACTAAGATTACCATAAGACCGACTGCCATGGAATATCTATGAGGCTCTTTGCTGCAGCTAAATTTCAGCTGTATAGGATATGCATATGTATTTCACAACATGAATTGACATGGACAAATAATGTATTCAGGGCCACACCGGTATTACCTGTTTGGGGTGACTATTGAGGCCAGTTCGATCTGGGTTTGTAGTTTAACAATTAAATAAATGACGTGAAACAATCGTTTAGGCAGTATAGTCTGTAGTAATAGTGTCTGTAGTAAATTTGTAGTCAAATATTAGGAATGAAGAAAAATAGTCCTGTCGTGACATACGTGGGAAAATTGAGTTAATTGACCAATGAAAATCATTCCAGGTGTTATGCACCATATGGGAAGATATGGTTGTTTATGTCATAACTTATCTTTCACCGAATGGTGGATAATATCCTGATAGAAAAGTGTAAAGGAAAGCATGTATAGTTACAGTGACATAACAAGATATTGTTGCTGAGCGGTTTTATAACATCCCCAATAGAATTACAATGCCCCAAATTCAACAGTAATCTTTTTTTTATGCATGAAGTACATGATGCAATGAATAAATTGCCATGTATCAAAGTGTGATATTTCTTGAATGTACATTTGAAACAGTGTTATTCTGAGAAATAATTGTGAAACAATACCTGACTTTAGGTCCAAATTGTAGGCTATTGATATGATTTTTTTAAACAGGAATACATGTATCAATATATGTGGCAGTTTATTTTCAACTTTTACCATAGATCATTTTAGTGTTCGTGCATCTCTGTGTGTGTGGGTGTAGCTCACACACCTAAACCCATAATTTATGCAATTCCGCAATGCACTGAATGGTATTATATCGAGGGTTCATTGTATATTCACACCTGATAACACCACCTACAAATAAGTACATCTACAGTGAATCAGGTAATCTGATTGGTCCACATGACCCCAAGACATTTTGTTTGTACTTTGATGAATGAAATTTTCTTCACTCCCACAAAAGATCTACTTTTGAACGGTTGACAAACAGGCTGTGATTGTATAAACATATGATTCTGGTCTGTGTTTCATATATTTGTAATTTTTATCATGGGATTAACCTCAAATGAGTTGGCTTTGGTTTAGGGTTCAAATGAACGATTTTTGTGATTTTCCTGTATTTATTTTCATGGAATTCCACAGTGTTAAATGTTTACTCATCACATTAACAATGTACATGTTGATATATACTGAATTTAAAAAAAATAATAATCAGGTTTTTTTATGATAGAAAAACAACTGTCAATAAGCTAGCTCAGAGTTTTGAATGCATGCATAATACGCATGCACTTGGGAAAGGTGAAGACACATTATAGTATAGTATAATGCTATTTTTAATAATAATAATAATAATAATAATAATAATAAATACCATATTTATATAGCGCCCTTTTCATGCTTATGACCTGTTCAAGAGCGCTTTACAACATAGATATAATAATAATAATAATAATAATAATAGGACACTTATCACAACCACCAGAATACTTTACAGTGGTTTTAACAAACACGTAACACAAAATAGATGATAAACATGCATTATTAGCGCTACAGCACAACGGATAAGTTGTTGTTCATGTGCTTTCACATGTGTGACATGCTCATACATATTCTGTGAATATCCGAAGTCCGAGCTTGCTTATGGTAGATTGACTATAATAATATGAATAGTGTACAATCATTTAAAGGAAAATAAAATCGTAATAGATTTCCCCAAGATAAAAGCACAGGCCTTTCATGAATATCCTTTTAATACGGGGTAACTGTCAGTTCAACAAACGTTGAAAAGCTAAGGGGGATAACTCTTCAAATCTTGAGTGGCAGATGATGAGATTGAAAGACTATATATTGAACGAAGAGCTATACAATCTCTTTATCCAGAGAAATTTACTTTTTAAAAAATCAATGCAAACTTGAACTAATATCGGATCAGTCCAGCCACCTGTTGTACAAGAACAGTATGTTTTGTGTTCAATTGCAACTTCAGTACGACTTGTTTCAACTTGCTGCCATGTTTTGCTATTGATCTACACATACATTTGTTTATTTATATTTCAGTCACACTAGCTAGCTACCCTCAGTTTGTCAATGCAAAGCCAAAGCTGGCAAAGATAAATATTGACACAGTTAGCATGACATTATTTCATATCACGAAACTTAAGACACGGTAACACCGAACACAATAATGAAAACGAGATTGTTTTAAGAAAAGTCATTATGCACGTACAATTTAGTACGCAGTCATGCTGCACCGATAAGAATATTTCGTTAGTGTGACATCACGCTGCAACGATAACCAGATTTTGTTAGTGTAACAGCTACGATGAAACAAAGTTCAGAATGTTTTATCATTATAGTTTTATCATTATAGTTATTATAGTTTTATTATTATAGTTATCATTATTGTTTATCTTAATAGTTATCATTATACTTTATCATTATAGTTATTATAGTTTTATCATTATAGTTTTATCATTATAGTTTTATCATTATAGTTATCGTTATAGTTTTATCATTATGTTTTATCATTATAGTTTTATCATTATAGTTTTATCATTATAGTTTTATCATTATAGTTTTACCATTATAGTTATCGTTATAGTTTTATCATTATGTTTTATCATTATAGTTATCGTTATAGTTTTATCATTATGTTTTATCATTATAGTTATCGTTATAGTTTTATCATTATAGTTTTACCATAGTTTTACCATTATAGTTTTATCATTTTAGTTGTCCATGCTCACTGTGATTACCAGCGATTGATTGTGGTTTACAGTGACATACTGATATTTAAAGAAATTAATGAATTTTTAAAAGAAATGTTTTCATACATATTATCTTTATGGGTTAAATTCAAAATGAGATATAGTTGTTATGGTGTTACAGCTACAACTGAAGACTGATTGATCTTTCTGCATGACAATCTAATTATAAATGCACTTATCATGATATACATGTACTTATATATTGTGAACATCACAGCGAGGTTGGTAGTTAGGCGGTGGTTGCTATGAATGATATCTGCATCATGACATTGTCATGTGACGTAAACAATGGGATATCATCAGCTGTCGGTCAATGCGTAGAACATTTAAATGTTTGACTAGTATATGTCACCAGATTTTTAATGAATATCGGGCTATCTCGTGTCAAAGTCCCTATTTTGTTCCTTGGTGAGTCATTTTAGGTACAGTCAACATTGAAAATTGTTACTCAGTTACTCAGTAGGATGACCAGGACTCACTCTGTAAGTTTACCCCAACTGTCGGAGCCATCCCAGCCAGTGTCATATGGCACGTGTTAGTCAGAATCAATCCCAGAATTCACCCGACAATTACTGCGCCGTGCGAATGTCACAGGGCAAATCACAAAACTAAACATCGCCCCAATAATTGGTGTTTGCACGTCATCGGCTTATTGGTCGCGATTTCACTTTGGAAAAGGTAGACTTTGGCGTGGCTACGTCATGGCAACAAAAGGAGATAATTCACAGGATTTGCACCTCCATGTTACATCCTATGTTGACAGGTTGAAGGCACTTTGTCACGACTATTTTAGTTACTGAATGGGCGAACATAGTTCTCAATGAAGAAGAGCGTGTAACTGAATACATTAAACCACACATATTGCCAGAGAGAGTGCACGTACTCCAATATAACACTCGCATTATAATCATCATCATGGTTTAATCATTTCCAGTTATGTTGGTAAGTTATGCAAGATATTTCAGTGAAGTAATGTCTAACAAGAAATAAAAAATATTGTCGCGTATGAGTGGAAGAATTCCCGCTCTCACGTAAAGCAAAAACTCGCTTGCTATTATACTAAATGGAATGTCCGATTTGATTAATCTGCGAAATTTGATGCAAATTCCAACGTGTGAATGTGTATGACTTTGAATAAGTAAAATCGTTGGATCGTTGGCACACACGTGACAATTTCAAAAGGGAGCTCACTCTGTATTGTAATGATATGAATGAAGAGATGTTAACACACACACACACACACACACACACACACACCCCACCCACCCCACCCATCCCAATTATTAACTTCGCCTATGTGTGAAATATTTCTGCTGCGATGTAAAGCATTAATGCATTTCTGTCAATAATTAACTGAAAATTGTATCTCGGGGGAAACTGACTATTAAACTGAGCTGAGTTTTGAGATTATTTATAGACTCTACATTAAAATTTTGAGTTACTTGCGTGTAACCATTTCAAGCATTTGTTTTTTTTCTGCATAGTCTTATTCTTTTAATAGAAAATTAGAAATACAATATATCGTTTTCTTTTCTTGTCCTATCTACTACCTATAAAACAAAATAATAAGAAGCGATTGTTCACCCTGTCAAGTTCCATAGGCTTCCCACAATCTGGACACCACATCAAATCAGAATCCTGATGCTTGAACATCTGAGATGGTTTATGGACAACACATGGCTTTCCTATTGGCTGAGCTCATTATGATGTGGTTATACATGTATATTTATTTACCACCTACAGTATGGACTCAGTGTATATTTAGTGTATATTCATACACAGGAAAGGATATAGAGGGCAGCAACTAATATCATAGCATATTCATATAACTGTTTTGTCTATCCTCGGAAAAACTTTGGTGTTTTAAATAAATTCTAGATGTTAATATGGGTTATTTGAAAAATGAATGTAGTTATATTAGAAAATTCTGTCCTGTCCTTGTTGATTGAATATTATTTTATCAAGTGCTTAACCCAGGAAAATTTGACCAGAGTTTTATCACGAACAATTGCAGAGATATTATTTTATAAACATTGAAAGAAGATTCAAGTTTTTTTCGGAGGAAAGAGGAAAACCTGGTACTTTTATTATTGAAATCTAATCAGTTACAGGTTTTCCTGGACAAAGGCGTGGATTAAAAGTGACAATATGGAGTTCTAGTAGCTAGCCAATCACAATGAGCTAGCCACCCAATCATAACGGTAAATGTTAAGACTGTAGCGTTGATGGTAAACAGTAACGTAATGACCTTGACTTCATTGGAGCGGATGTTTGATCGTGACCTCGTGAGGTCAAGTGTATTTGCTTGATAACATCTGATTGTGCAGGATTGCGTTATTTGATAACAATACCCTTTCCTGTCACAATCGGGGTTAACTTATATGGTCACCACAGAGTAAACTGCTTCATCGGCAGTCTTGTCAATTGGTCTTGCTGTGTGTGACTTTCTGGTAATTTAATTTTAATTTTATTTATATAATTGATTACTCTATGATGATGATGATAATGATAATGATGACAAAGACAATGATAGTAAAAATAATAATAATAAAAATCAATGATAATAAAAATTATGCAAATAGTGATAGTAGCAATAAGCATAATAATAATAATAATAATAACAAATATTTAATTTTTGGATTTACAATTATTATGATACATATTTTTAATCCCCAATTAATTTTGTAACTCTCCTCTGATGAAATATTTGGGAATCATGCAAAAATTACAAAATTTACAAGAATGTCCTTGATAAGATTTTACATTGGGATTTGAGCAATAAACTTGACCATGAACTATGCTCACAAAGGTTTTGTAACTTTGGTGCCAGTCCAACGATCTACTGTTATATTTGCTACAAAGTGTTTGAAAATACAATACACTCTGAAGCTAATTATTCAAAGTCTTTATCACACTTTGAATTTTGTTGTACAGGTAGATGTAACCATAACTATATTACTAAGTTTCACACCCAGGCCCCTGAGATTATGAACCTTTTTTTTTAGTATGATTTCACGTTCAACTCATTTGTTCACAAATCCCCATATAAAATTTGAGTTTTATCATGAAATCATACTGAAAGCTTTTCGTAATCTCGTATCGGCGAAACAGTAATTCCTTGTGTAGCGCTCTGATTGTTCCTTCTCTGAAGTAATTCAGGAAATGTTATCCTCCAGGTCCCAACCCAGCTTTATTAAATCATCTTGGTTTTGTAGATTTGGCTGCTTTATAGAGAGACTGATATTGTTCAAGATTTGTGTGTTAATTAACCATGTTAAGCATTACCGTGGCTCCAGGACATCTCAAATTGCGGACAAGAAAGTTCATTGTAATAATGTGAACATTTATATTGCGCCAAATCTACGTCTCTAAAGCATGCTTATAGCGCTACATTATTACCCCCTGTCAATGGATCAATGTGTATTCATTTCACCTTCTCAACTCACTGGGGAATATGCAAGCCAAGGTGCCAGTTAAGGCACTAGAAAGCTACATTCACAATTCCAGCTCATCCTACTGGGTACCCATTCACAGTTGGGTGGACTGGAGCAGTGCGGATCTAAGCACTTTGCTCAAGAGTGCTACACAATTGCATGAGCTGTACACGAACCCGGGACCTCGGGGTTATAAAGCAGATACGCTACCTCTATACCACCAGCGCCATTGTGGCAGGTGACAGGTAGTAACTGTTTCATCAAGAAGCAAATTTGTAAGTGTAACATGACTTGTCCAAATATTTATTTTGCGACCTGGTTAGATTGGATTTCAGGTCTAATTGACAGTAATAGTACCAATTTGATGTATCTGGTATTGCAGTAATTGGACCAATTTGGTGTATCTAGTATTATATGTGTAACTGACAGCAGGTTTAAACCCCAATTTTTGTATTAGACCTGTCAATGGTTACTAATTGGTACTGGATATGTAAAATTGTTAGACAGGTAAAAGTGCTATATCGTAGATTATTTTAGTAAATATTTTCCTTTGATATACACGGAGGTAAGGCTGGCTGTCATTTCTCATCTGGGTCCAGTTGCACGATGCTCTTGTAGCTCTACAATAGTTATCTTCTACAATTGAAATTCAGTCGCACGAAGGTCTTGTAAGCTATCTGAATAAGACAATGCTACAACTATTGTAATGGCAGTTTTTACAACAATTGTAGCCTACAAGAGCATCGTGCAACTGGACCCTGATTGGTTGTTTTTCTGTCTTGTCCTGTCTGTTGTGTTCTGTGTCTGTCTTGTCCTGCTTGTACGTCTGTTGTGTCCTATCTGCCTAACTATATCTGTATCCTATTATTACTGAATAGGCACATAGCACATTGGATTAAAAACTTGATGACAATTCCCATAGGACATTAGGACAATATGTCTGCACAGACCTTACTGTAACACACAGTTGCTGCTCATTGGAAAATTATAGACAGCTGTTTTAGGACAAATAGCTTACACAACTTTAATACTAAATCTGGCACAACGCTTCTTATCCATATGACTCTTGTATCCATTCATCCATTTATCCATCCATTAATCCATATCTATCCATCCATCCATCCAATCCATCCATCCATCCATCTATATATATATAATCTCACTGATAGCTATGAGAGCAATATGTATAACCACTATGTGCCACTATGGATACAAGCTTCATGTCCAGGAAGTGCGATTTCATCATGTCTACATCCAGACAACAGGAGGGGTGGCTCAGTGACATTGTGTCTCAGGTCAACAATGCAGTTTCTCTTTGCTCAGGGTCAGATTTGCAAACCTGTAGGGCAGTATTTTTACACTTGGCATTCCATGCATGTCATTGCCACCCCCACCTACACTGCAAGGCACATATTTATGTACTCTTCATGGTTTTTTAATATCTGATGATATTCCTCGTATTCTGCCGCCTTCTGTCAACAGCACATAATTACATTCTTCCTTCAGGATGATTGTAGGTGTGCATTCATGAAACGTGGATAGTATCCCTAGAATTAGGTTTGGTGCAAAAGTCACATATTTTTTTAAATTATGGAGCATAACATGACAATTTTCTGCAGATCTGCAGAAATCCGCTGCTTTATTTGTCCAGAGGTCGATGTATTTGCCCTAAAGGTGGCTTGGGGTCTGCAGCCCCCAGACTCTGGCTTGTTTTCCTGCTGATGCCTAACATAATATCTACAGAATATTGACAATGCAGTATTATGCCCAATAGACATATCGCAGCCATGACAGATGCAACATATCAGTCTATTCCTGGCATAAAAGTCATCTATGTAAATACTTAAAATGTATATGGTACATTATACTTGCAGAATAAACTACACCCATGATGTAGCATAATGAACGAGATATATAGCATACCTATGATGGATGCAACATTGTTTACTGTAAACATATCAGTTCCATAACAAATGCAACATACCAGTCTGTCATGGGCCTACTAGCTATACTTTATGCTGTACTGCATCTATCATGGTTGTGGTTTGTCCATGCTATACTGCATCTGGCATAGGTGTGATACATCTGTATCTTACTATGTCTACTTTATGCTATACTGCATCTGTCATGGGTGTGGTATGTCCATGCTACTGAATCTGACATAGGTCTGACAGATCTGTATCGTACTATGTGATGGGCGAGTCGTAGCACAGTGGTAGAACAGCTGGACTTCGGAGACAAGGTTCCAGGTTCAAATCCCACCCTGGGAGACCGGAATCAATGTTCGTGATAGTTGCCTTTCTGACGCGATATTGATAGGATGCGCAGTCTGTAGAGTGGCAATGCAGTTATCATCCTTGGTCTTGTCAGTACCAGCCGGTGCTGGCAGTATTACTGCAACATTCAGCGCTATGGATGTTGCAGGTTTCCTCCTGCCGTAAACTGACAAGCCGTGATATAAGTGAAAGAATCATGAAAGCGACTCTCAACCCCAATCCCCCCCCCCCCCCCCAAATTATAAAAATGTTTTACTATGTCTACTTTATTCTATGCTGCATCTTTCATGAGTGTGATGTATTTACTTTATGCTATGTGGTATCTGTCATGGGCATACTATGTCTACATTATGCTATGCTGCATCTGTCATGGGTGTGAGATATCTACATTATGCTATACTGCATCTGCCATGGCTACGATGTGTCTATGCTTTACTGCATCTATTACAGGTGTGACAAGTCTACTTCATGCTATACTGCGTTTGGCATGGGTGTGATATAGACAGTATGTTATGTTACATGTGTCATGGGTGTGATACTATGCTACAGTGCGTCCACAATTTCACAGCTTCTGGTATCTATTAAAACATTAACTCAACATTTATCTTCTGTTGTGACTTAAAACACTATTAATTGTCTGATACTTTATCCTGAACTTCCAGTAATTGGTAAGAAATATTTGCCAGTGGTGTATCATTAACCCATCACGAGGTGCCGAGAGATCGGTCGTTATACGTACAGAGGTAATTACACGAGGGACAAATTACAATATGTTATCTGTTGCACTGACTGTGCGGTGCTATATTGATAATCTGAAGAAGATAATTCTGTAGCAGTTACCTGTGTGTAGAGTATCTATGGATCCATATTCTGACATTTCAGATATGTAAATAATGGTTCTGGTGATAAGTATTTATATACTTGCAACAAGATACTTATGTGTTGTTGTTTTTGTGTTTAGAAATGAAAATAGTCATAATTTTATGATGTATGTTTTAGGGGGAAATATTAATAAATATTAATAAATGCACAATTTAGAAAGATATAAAATCCGATTGATTTCATTGTAATTTTGGAATATGACTAAAATTCTCATTTTTATT
Organism: Lepetodrilus schrolli; assembly: GCA_032361225.1. NCBI lineage: Eukaryota > Metazoa > Mollusca > Gastropoda > Lepetellida > Lepetodrilidae > Lepetodrilus > Lepetodrilus schrolli. Next base: position 9,063 of record JAUTBT010084326.1, on the reverse strand, counting down.
CTAATGATACTAAAAGAGATATTTTGTAAATTTGTATAAATTTATATTAGGTAGTTTAATAAGTAGTATAATAGAATTTTTTTTAATGTATTTTAAAAAGAAATAATATTGTATAATTTTTAAATGATCTTTTAATAATAAATAATATACTGTAATTTATCATTTTCTTTTAATATGACATTATATACTTTTTTTATTGTCTTTATAATAAGAGATAATTGTATTTTTAAAATGCTGATTTGAAAAGTTTACTCTTATTCATTCTCACTACTCATTCTGATTTATTCTCATTTTCTCACTAATTCTATTCTCATTTCCTCACTAATTCTGTTTCAATGTAAGAGGAATTTCCTAATGTCCAAGCGGTCAGTCAATGGCTTCTTGTAGACTTCAGGTAAATACAAAGTGTAAATGGAGCAGATAGTTGTTGGATAAACAGATGAACTGACCATCCACTAAACCTTCAGCAAACCCTCTTTTAACAAGTATGCACCCAACAAGATAGTGCATCAAAATGGGTGGTCTGTTTCTTTCTTATGGGTGGGGTCCAATGCCCTAAGATGTGGAGTGCATTGATGTGGAGTGTATTGGTTTTTTTAATGTTTGTATTTTTAAATATATTTAATTCTTGTTTTCATCCTGCCAAGTGGACGGAAATGCCAGATTTGGGGATTTGACAACAATACCATTAATTTTACAGTTTATTCATATGTGGTTATATATGCATGAACTGTCAATTTAACGAACTACATATGAATAAAACTAAAATTAAAAAGATTTTTTTTTGGTGCTAAATATTGCTCCAACACTGGGCATCGCTTTTTGGCTAAGTTGGTAGAGTGTTAGACATGCAATCCAGCAAATCAGCTTTGAATCCCACGATCTTCATGGTTCTGTTCCAATGGCGCCCGACCCAGAAAATATATGTATGCACAGTTAATCTTCTTCTTCTTCTTTTTCCTCTTCTTCTTCTTCTTATTCTTCTTTTTCTCTTTCTCATTCTCATTCTCATTCTCATTCTCATTCTCATTCTCATTCTCATTCTCATTCTCATTATTATTATTATTATTATTATCATAAATTGTTACTCTTCCATTATGATACTGATGCATCACTAATTTGCCAAATTCTATTATTAGAATAGGTTAATTAACTGGCAGTTAAAAGTCTTAAATCACGACTTCACACGTGTCTCATCCATATCTCTACTGATTAGAGTAGCAGTAGTTTGTTTTGACAGCTGATTACTGGAATGTGGTGTTAGGAAGATAGCATACGTTATGATACAAGCACATTGAGTAATTCCGTTATCAAAATGGATTGCCATGTGATCACACTTTTGAGTTGGGGGCCTTTCCTCTTACTCTTATTAGATATTTTCATATTTTGTTGTTTTTCCCATTATCAATTGAAAATGAAAATTGTATTTCTTTTCATTCATGTTTGAAAATGATACTTTCAGGTCAAGTTTGTTTTCTTGTAAGTCTTTTTCACAGTATTTTATCATGGATTTAGTGGCTTCCTGTCATAAATCTTCTATTTATTTTCAATTTTTGTATCAATTCATAACACCATACAAATTTGTAGAGCGTAGTTTTGCACACATCTCCAAAGCAGAAGCCATACCTCCTGCTAGGTGAAGGACTTTAACAGGGCAGGAATGGCCTCGATAGTTGGCGTTGTTATGCTGGGAATACTGTCAATTGTTGTCCTCTGTACATCTCAATACAGGGATTATGTTTTATGTGCTTCATTATTTCTCAATGAAAACTAATGGATTTGTTTTATTGCTTGTGTGAAGGATATTGTTTGTGGATATTATTAGAAAATGATAACCACCTGCGAAATAGTTTGAGGATTATTTATTACACATTTCTACGCATGATTCAATCAGTTTACTTATGTCTTATTTGATATAATATGGAATTAGTAGAATGCTGCCCCAAAAATCTTTAATTGGCCGATAAAATAATATTGTATATATTTAGCGAATTACATTTTTCTCAATAAACCTAAATATGGATAAGAAAAGAACATTGAGTATCGTTTCTCAAACTTTTATATTCACTATTAGACCATAGCTCTCTCGTAAGTGCCCGGTAGTCATGTATTAGAGATCGCTACGAAATTGCTTTTGGTCTCATAGTAGATGTGAAAGCTTTGTGAAATGATACCCTGGTTTGTAATTAACCCATGTCCTGTTGGAGGCAACCAGAGATGCCCAACAAGTCAACGATCGTGATTAATCCACAGGGGGATGTTGACATTCGAGCGAGTCTGAATCGCAGAAATCGCTGTGTACAGCGACGTCATGGTTGTCGTCGTAATGTGACGCTAACAGTCTTGCCACAGTTTTCCCCCTGATTCCCACTAAGCTATATGGGCCCAAGGAGTCAATATCATGATACCATAATGATCCTAATAATTCAAACAGGAGAAAATAATTAAATTTGTAGCTGCATTATTAGAAAAATACGAAAAATTGAAAATGATTGTGTTCATATTATTAGGACAACCAAATTAAAGGACAAACTATGGTTGTAAATGAAATGGTAAAAAAAATTAAGGATTTTTAAAAAAAAGAAGAATTTAACGTTTTTTTAAACAAAATCGCGATTGTGTTCGAATAATTTGAAAATTTAGATTTGAAAAAGAAATTATCGTGTTCATATTTTTAGGGTAGGAATTTAGTTTTCACGGATTAATTTAGGTGTTCGAACTATTAGAGGGTTTGAATTATTAGGGTAGTTACAGTAATCCATGACATGTTGACATATATCTCTGAAAGATACGAGAGCGTATAACATACACTCTCGTCAGTGACCCCTGATTATCAGTAACCCCTGAGACTCTTATAAGACACCTGCATAACATTACTAGGTAAGCGTCTTACGAGGGTTTGGGTATATATTTTTTTCTTTCTTCATGGAGACTTTTGAAAGAAAGTGTCAAAAGGTAGCCGAGGGTCTTATCCGGTTTAGATTAGATATTCGCATACTTGAAACTTGAATAGCATAATCACTGCAGTAGTCTTTCGTTGTAGATTGCTCGGTTTTTGATCGTCCCTTGGAAGGTAGGTAGGTTGATTTTAACTTTAGTTTTCCTTAGAGTGAGTTTTTGCGTCAGGGATATAAGATATAGATTTCAAAAGTTTGAATTATATCTGGCATCTTTTTGACTTTTGAATGGGTCAGACTTTCCACGTTCAGGTTTTCCCTACAGAAGAACTGGTCTAGACCTGACTAGATTAGACTAGACTGTAATTTGGCATGAAGTGCATTGACACCCCTATTTTGTAGATTATCTCGGTAAATACTTCATGGAATGAAAAACAAAAAACCTAGAATTTCTTATTTTGTATGCCCTTATAGACATTAAAAAAATGAAATATTTTGCACCATTAATAAAAAATCTGCTTATATAACAATCACTAAATATTTTGAGTAAGTATTATTTTATGCAGAGGGGCGACATCCGATAGAAGGAACAGATAAAAAGGTTCAATTTCCACGTGGTGATGCTGTTCTTCACAAACCCACATGTGGAAATTGAGCCTATTTGCCTGTTCCTTCTATCGGATGTCGCCCCTCTGCATAAAATAATACTTACTTACAATATTCATTGAATGCTATATAAACAGATTTTTCCTTAATGGTGCACAATTGTTCATTTAAAAATTTTGGTTAGGGCATACAAAATAAGAAGTGGAAGTTTTTTTGATTTTCCGAGTATTTACCGAGATAATCTACGAAATAGGGGTGTCAATGCATTTCATGCCAAACTATAGACTAGACGAGACATTTGGGCTTCATGATATCATATAAGTATTGGAGGTTCTCATTCCATCATAATCAGATTAGCACTAGATCACAATGTTGAATTCCAAACAGTTTTCTCCTAAATCTATTTATGTCTCTTTGTTGATGTTTTTCACAATGATCAATAAAGCTCAATGGTAATGGATTTTTTACAATGTCTTTTCATTACTTGTGTAATAGTTTCATCAATAACTTTAACTGCAGATGCATGATTGAATGTATAGCAAGTTCAAATGGTGAAACAGTACTCAAAGCAACCATTCTTCAGACAAATGTTGCACATTTACTTTGATGTCAAACCCATATTACAATACAGACTACAGTGGGCATTGGTGCTAATGCAAGTATTATGGCAACAGCTTTGCATGAATGTCATGAAGATGTGTGGGTGGGATTGGGGTGGAAGGGTTTGGGGTTAATACTTTGTGTGCCTGCAAGTTTTGAGATTTGTTAGTGGCTACTATGGAACATTGTGTGTAAGGCTGACAATATGTGTGGTGAGATAGGGGTGTAGTGGGGTGGGATAGGGGTGTAGTGGGGTGGGATAGGGGTTGGGAGGTACTTTGTGTGCCTGCAAGATTTGCTCATGGCTACAACGGAACATTGTGAGCAAGGCTAAGGAACAGGGAACATTGTAACAGCTTTAGGTAATAGTGCACAAAGGACAGGAAGTGGTCCCTAAGGGTAGACGGTGCAGGAGATGCAGGTTAGAGTATGCTTCAAGGTGACACCACGATATCTTACCTGTATGACCAGGGCACTCCTGTACAAAACAGCGGAAGTCTTAGGTAACCTTAACTCCAAACTTAGCCATAGAGTACATCATTGACAAGCTTGGAGGTAAGGTTACCTTAGAGTTACGATGTTTTGTACAGGAGGGCCCAGGTAACCAGGAAATTTACAATGAGGCAGTAATTCAGAGGCCTGATTGGAGGATTAACTTTTTCTTTGCTCTTGTGTTTTAGTCATTATATTCCAACAAATTTCAAGGAAGGGTTGACTGAATATTTGGCCTTGTACATTAAATATTTTTAGGAATACCCTTGATCTAGTTTTCTGCTCTTGTTAATTAACTTAGTATATAGACAGCCATGGCAATTTTCTGTGGATCCATGGAAATCCACTGATTTATTTGTCTAGGGGTCGATTTTGGCTTGGGGCCAGCCCTGGCTTGTTTTCTGCTGAAATCACAATTGTCTCTTGCTATGCCTATATAGATTTCCTTTGTCAATCAACATTAATGAATACCTTATTTAATTTAATTAAGATTATTTTTCTGGAGGCATTTTAAGATGCCCTTTATAGTAATGGTTGTAATGAATCCGCTAGTATGCAGTTATGAATTAAAAAGTAAGTACTGTGCTCCGTTGATATAAGATTAACATACACCACACATATACATATATACTCTCTCTTTCTCTCACTCTCTCTCTTTCTCTCTCTCTCTTTCTCTCTCACTATCTCTATCTCACTCTCTATCTCTCTATCTCACTCTCTCTCTCTTTTTCTCTCTCTCTCTCTCTCTCTCTCTCTCTCTCTCTCTCTCTCTCTCGCGCTCTTTCACACACATATAGCAACCAGCCTTACAATAGAACTTGACCAAGATCCATATATCTTGGTCAAAGAGGAGGAAAAGAAAATGCATTTAACACATGCGCACATACACACACACACACACACATGCACACACACACACACACACACACACACCACACACACATACACACACACACACACACAGTGTTATATCAACCAGTCAAATTAATTTGACCAAGATCCATATTTCTTTCACTATGTTCAAAAAGGAGGTCTTAATGCCTAAGGAAGAGGCCTCATTAAATGCCTGTGGAAGCTGTTATTATAGTTTAATATTTTTCTTTACTAAAACTGGTCAGTAAAGATCCTGTAGTTTCACAATTATGTAGACTATCCATTATATTGAGTGGTATTATATTTATATGAAAGGCTTGTTCTCTAGAAATCTAGACTTACTTAACTGATCTAGGGGGATATTTTGAATAGGATTATTTGGGTGAGAACAAGGTGTGACACAAACTAACAGGTATTCAAAAAGTATTTTCTGTGGACCGATTAAAAACCCTTCAGAAATAGCAATACGGGACCAAGCCAATCGCAAGCCATGAACTGTTTCGGACCTGACAATGGGAGTCCTGTGTAGGCTTAGATGTACACTACAAATCAAACAGCAGCTAGACTGGGTGACACATACAGTGTGTAGCAATAGTATCAGTATGCAGGTGACAAATGTCAATGGGCTGCTGTGCATGTAGATGACAGTCTAAGTGAAGAATGTGCAGTTTGATCATTGTAGATTCTCGGTATGAGTGCACTAGAGATGATTAGTGAAAATGTCCTTGAGTATCAGCTGTGGATGTGTCTACCGTGTCATAACAGTTGCTTGTTTCAGGCTTTACTTCCACTAAATTTATGTAGTTACATGCTGACTGTTTTAAAAAATACTATTTTTATTAGGAGTAAAAACAAAATACTATTTTTATTAGGAGTATTTTAAAAATAAAATACATGTTGGAGCTAATGATTTTATTGTTTGTCCCTCTGAAATTATGTCATTACATGCTCACTTTTAACAGAAAAATAAAGGTCTATTTTGACATTACTATTTAAAAAAAATACATGTTGGAGCCCACTAAAATTATGTAATGCTTTTAAAAATAAAGGTCCGTTTTGACATTACTATTTTTTTTAATGTTGATGTTGTATGCTATTAATGTCTGTATACTTTAAAACACTGGTCAACTTTAAATATTAATATACTTTTAAGTGTTATTATTTAAATTTCAGGTCAAAATGCTTGTCTACTTTTTTTTCATTTTGATGTACTATTGATGTTGCCTCTTCATAATATCCTATAATTTTAACTTCCTTAACCAGAGAAGCCCTACCGATATGGATAACAGGCAGGGCAATTTTCCGATCCAGGGGTCGATTTATTTGCCCTGGACTGTGGCTTGAGGCATTAAGCCTGGTTATTGTTTCGGTTGAAATAAGAATTGTCTGTTACCATGCATGGGCTAAACATAGATGCACTTTTATAACCTCAGTACTGTAGGTGTGCTGTATATTTATTATGAGCACCTACCTATACCGCATAGACATGGATATCAGGCAGACATTCTAGACAGATGTCGTCATTGGGCAGCAGCTGATGTGTTCGTATCTGTTTTACATACACGCAGTGTTGTGTTTACATTTCACTCAGAAAAGGAGGAAAGAGTCACGGTGAACATGACAGAATGATTTCTGAATGAACTGAAATATATGCAAGTTTCACCCCATGAAGATGAAAATTGAGGTGTTAAAAAACATTTGCCTCCCAGTGTTTGTAATCAGGAACTGTATAACAAGCATCCTGGTTGGTATAACTCGATTACCAATAAGTTAGACTATCCATAATCTCAGATGGTTAAAGTAAATCAGTAATATATCTAGACTTGCTTAACTGCTCTAGGGGGATATTTTGAATAGGAGTATTTTGGTGAGAACAGTGTGTGACACAGACTACCAATAGGTTAATATGTAGCCAATCAAAATGACAGAATCAGTGAATATTGGATTTTAAAAAAATCGTTTTGGAAATTATTAATGTCTGTTATGGTGGATATAGGTCAACCAATTCTGAGATAAATTTACTTTATTAAAAATGGTTATCGATCAATACTTTAAAGGCATACAGTCACGGTTCGTTGATATATTTCTTGGTCCAACATTTTAAAACTGTAAATATGTACACATACGCAAGTACATTGAGCAACAAGCTACATTTCACATGCGCCAGTTGGGTTTTCAATATTTTCATGTGTTTCTTTTTTCTCTCGTGATTTTTAATATATAGATATTTTTAGACAGTATTTATTTGCAAAGACATCTGGGATTAATAACAGAAGTCCAACATATTAAACTTATAATGTTGATGCTTTCTAGCAATATATCAATGTTGAGACGGGCAGAAAAATTCTGTAGAAATTAATCAAATTTATGTGATCAAATACATGAAATATCTCGGCATACTTGCTTATATTTCTAGTTGTAAATTGTTACATAAAAACAAAATATCGTCATCACACAGGCTTTGAATATCTGGCCTACATGCTATAACATTATCCAGGCATATAACATTACCCAGGCCCCAATTTCTCGAGAGAAAAAAACTTGGAACTCAGCTGAGATTCAAAACTCAGTTTGTAAATTGACTCGACTGAGTTTTTGTTCCTGATATACAGTTTTCAGTTTACATTATTGTTTGAAAAATGGATTTATTTTTTTTTAGTGACTTACGTTTTTTGAGAAATTTGGGAAAGATCTTCAGATTACTGATAAAGACAGGACAAGTTTTGACAGAGCAAGTTTTGTCCTGACACTCTGAAAGTAACAGGATTTAATTTCTGTTTAGAATTCCAGAAATTTTCCATAAAAAATGTCGTCCCATGGCAGTGCAGACAGTAGTGACTTGTTTTTCTCTCTCAGGAGTGATGACATCAAAGTCTGGTTGCCAATCACTTGGCTCCTGTGATGTGGGCTTCTATTGGGCGAATTCCAACCACATTCCACTTGTGCCACCATCAATCTCAGAGTGTCCGCTTGAATAGATACAGGCTTCTTGTTTTCAGAAAGAAATACCCACAGATTTAGACCTAGGCATTTCCAGAATTTATAAGTATTGTCAAACAATGACATTTCATTCATCATCACACTTGGAAAAGAGGATTGTTTGTTGGTCCATATGATAAATAATATTGGGATTGAAAATGTGTACAGTTCATCTAAATCTGGTTCACCAGTCTTATTTTCAATTTTTTTATTTAAAAAAATATATAAATAAAAAAATATTTACATATTAAGAGTTGGAAACATTACCCAAGTCATCCAAGGAAGTTCATATATTCTCCACATAACAATCAGATAAATGTTTCATTTCAGTCTACGAGCACAATCTCTGGTTGGCATCTTGAATTTTCATATAATCTGTTAGACAGCAACTGTTAAGGTCCCTTTTGTAGACTAGAAGACAAGATATTGAAAAGGGGTGGGTGGGTGGTAGCACAGTGGTAGAACAGTTGGACTTTGGAGACAAGGTTCCAGGTTCAAATCCTGCCCCGGGGGCCCGGCATCAATGTTCGCGAAAGTTGCCTTTCTGACGCAATATTGATAGGATGCGATGTCTGTAGAGTGGCAATGCAGTTATCATCCTTGGTCTTGTCAGTAC
>JAUTBT010084325.1:0-12387 GCA_032361225.1 Lepetodrilus schrolli | reverse complement strand
GAGCTGGAAGGAAGCCCGTTCTGAAAAACCTTTATTTCGGAGTGAACGTTGGATAGTTTCCAGGCGTGTAGCCTGTACACTTCCGGCTTCTCGTGGACGAGTCTGGACTGGGGTTGCATGAGCAAGTCCCGTCTCAGAGGCAGCTTGACCGGCACTTCTACTAGTAGTGATAGAAGAAGTGGGAACCAAGGTTGTGCCGGCCAATTCGGTGCGAGAAGGATCAGCAAGCATGACTCTGATCTGACTTTCTCGAGCACCCGAGGTAGGAGGGGAAAGGCGTAGGCAACCAGACCCGTCCAGTTTAATGCGAACGCGTCTACACTCCAGGCTAGAGGGTCCTGCACTGGCGATACATACAGGGGTAGTCTGAAGTTCAGACGAGTCGTGAACAGGTCTAACATAGGTTTGCCCCAACCTCTGAAGACACTGTCCAGCATCCCCTGATGAATGGTCCATTCCGTCTGGACTATTTTGCCCTTTCTGCTCAGGGCATCCACCAGTACATTTTATTATCCTCTGATGTACAGAGCAATCAAGTGACCTCCCAGTTCCCAAACCTTCCGAAGTATCTTGATCGATAGACGGCATAGGTCGTGAGAGTGAACCTTTTGTTTATGTAAGACGCTACCGTACGTATTGTCCGTACGTAAGAGGGTTACCTGATTCTGCATGTGTTCGCTGAATGTTAAGACAGCGCGATTCATGGCTTCCATCTCTAGGTAGTTGATATGGCAACCGAGTAATTCCGGTTCCCACAACCCCGAGATGTGCAGATCGTCCAAGTAGGCTCCCCATCCGGTCTCGCACGCATCCGCGTATAACGATTGCGTCGGATGGGGTGAGTGAATGGGCCTTTTCTGTGATAGAAAACCCACGTCCTGCCACAGTTTTACCGCGTGCAGGAACCATTCCCCCAGTGGCAACGGTTCGTCCCAATGTAGGTAATCTCACATGTGGAGTAGTTGAAGTTGCAGCTGCTCTCGCACTCTGAAGGATACGTGAGAACGATTCCATATGGCCCAGTAGGCGATGGAGTGACCTGGGACTGGCTGTGGTCCGACTTATCAAAGAACTCAGTAGTTCTTGAAATGACACTAAACGATGAGAGGCCGGTGCGATTAGACCGATTCTCAGATCGAATTCCAACCCCCAGGAACGTGAACTATTGAGAGGGAACCATCTCGGATTTATTGTAAGTTAACAGGAATCTGAGACGAGTCATAATCCTCTCTATCTGCTGTACCTGAATGAGACATAATGAAGCATCCAGAGCAGGGCACAAGGAGTCGTCGAGATACACGTGGTATCTCAGACCTCTCTTGTGGCAGCATGCTGCGACAGTTTTCATCAGACGAGTGAAAACGTATGGCGCGGCTGACAGGTAGAAAGGTAGGGTAGACCCGTCCTCCGAGTGCAAATCTGAGATATTTTAGGGACAACACGTGCATTGGTACGTGTAGGTAAGCATCCGATAAGTATATCTACGCCGCCCAATCTCCTATTTGTATTGCCTGCCTGATGGAATCTATCGATTCCATCTTGAACGCTTCGACCTTGGTGAAAAGATTGAGGTGATGAAGGTCTAGGACCATCCTCCAACCTCCTGATCTTTTCTGGACCAGAAAGACTCTGGAATAGAATCCCGGTCCGGGAGGATAATCCAGGATGGAAATCGCTCCCTTGTCTAAGTAATCCGAGATTACTTGGTCTAGCGCCAGCCTGCGTGCTGTGTCGGTGTATTCAGACTTAGAAGCGGTGGAAAACGATCCAAGAATCATATCCGGTACCCCTGGGACACTACGGAATGAACACAGGGATCGACGCTTAGGTCTAACCAAGCAGGGAGAAACTCCCGAAGCCGACCCCCTACCCACTGGGATTGTGGAGCGGAATCTCTTAGTGGTATCAGCTCGACACACACAGGGTCTGAGTATGTTTTTAACCCCGGGGATGCAACGCTTAAACTTTCTCCGGAAGAAGTACAAGCGTGACCGGCCCGGAGGGTGCCCTCATTTACCCATTCCCCTGCCATGCCCCATGGGGGGCTGGCTGGTAGAAGAGGGAGGGTGAGGTGCCGAAGAGGAAGAAGATCGACCCCTAGCGGGGCGTCTTCTCCTCTTCCTCAGCGAGGACGTCTGAGGGGATTGGCTTTAACCTGAGGTTTAGCCAGATCACCCCGTGGGCGCACAGGTACAGGAGGCCGTTGTGCAGCTGCCACAACACGGTCCTCCTGATCCCTGACGGACCACTGCGTCATCAGCCTGTCGAAATCGGGGCCAACAAGGTCCCGATAATCAACGGCCGCTGACTGCAGGGTCTGTTGCCCAGGGCGGGTCAGCTGCATACCTTGGAGGACCGCGTCCCTGCGCGGGACCAGCATGCTCGTGGAAACTCTTGTAAGAGATCCATGGCAGATGCAGCGGCCTCGAGGCTAGCTTGCGCTCAGACTTCCCGACTCACCAAAGGATCGGGGTAGGACTCCGTCTTGGAGGAACGAACGAGCGCTCCGTCCCACCAAGAGGAGTGCCACATCATGGATAGGGCCCTACGAATAGCGCCCTCCCAAGTCACGGACATCTTGGGGTCCACGGACATCTTGGGGTCCACGGACATCTTGGGGTTCCTCGACCCTAGATGGCCGTGGATGAGGTTGGAGTGGACCGCACTAACAAATTGCCGACCACGTGTTTAAACAATTTATAAGAATAAAAGTTTAACGCGTAATATGAATGAGGAAACGCTCGACTTAATACAATGATATACAATAAAAGTAAAATAGAAATGGCTTAGCTTAGTGGGCAAGGTTTATGCGGTGTATCCGTGGAAATTCGCAGCGACAGCGAAGTGGAAGCAGCGTGCGCGGGGAACCAAGCAGATGGAATGATTATCCTACCGGGCAGGGGCAAGTAACTCTAAAGGGTAACTCTTCCTAACCCGCTAGGCATTTGGTAAAGTTTTACCAAGATCGTAGTCACTCTCTGTGTTTAATATATTTGGCTATTTGGGGCAAAACGGTGTTTTACCAATGTTTATTGTCGTAAGTATTCGAAATAGAAATGTTAATTATTAACATTCAATTTTAAGGAAGCCACGCAAGAGATCATTTGTAAATACACACTAGAGGATTTCTATATGTTGGATTGATTTTTTGTATAACTATTAAAATGAATAAACTATGCTTAAACCAATCTATTAGGATAATTATAACTGGGAGGGTCAAATTAGTGATCATAATGTACATGCGTTTACTGGAATAGATGACCTACAAGAAATCACTAAATAATCTAAATCCCTACAGCATAAATCCAAGAAAGCGTTCATTTCCATCGGAAGCAAACAGAAAGTAAGTTTATCATATTAATATTCTACATATGAAAATAAATTTGATAGATATCACACATTGAAAATATATTATCTGCACAAATATATGCACTGCAAAAAGATATAAGTTAATTAAGCTTGTATTCACTAAATACAATACGGCCTTTCAAATTAGTTTTCCCCACATTCAAATTAGTTTCCACCCACATTCAACTTCAAACGCGAAAATTCCTACGTATTCACATAATCTTTTTGATCAAGTAATATTATTCACGTGCACATTCTAACTTGCACTTCAACGTGGTCGCAAGCCTGTCAATTATCACTTGATGAACATAATTAAGTGACGTAATACGCAGGAATTCTCGAGTTTGAAGTTGAACGTGGGAAAACAAAAGATATCTATGTCATTCATACTGTGCTTACTCTAACGACACTGTAACAGACAACCGTTTAGAGTGCGTAGAGTTTAAATGCTCTCCGTTTAGGACTGAAATACCAATCCGTATAACACTTAACCAGTCGTCGTTTATTACGAATTATACGTTATTAAGTAGTATTTAGTAGTGTTTGGTGTTTAGATGCTAAACACTCATTGTTGTTTAGAATATAAACAGCAGTTGTTTATATACAATAAACTACTGGTTTTAATCATTAGTGATTAGATTGTAAACACCTAGGCGTATAATTCGCTTGTGGTCGTTACGTAAACACAAAATCCAGAGTTATTTCCCCTGTTACTTTCGAGCCGTTCTACATGGCACAGCGTGACCGAACGACCACATATTTGATTAGGAAAGATTTGAGAAGATTTTGATGAAATAGGACAATAATTATTAATTAGACAATTGATTGTTCTGTTTATCACAGGTCAATACGGTTTTTCAGTCATTCCATTTTGTAATTGTATTGAAAGTTAGAGTAATTAATTGATCAAATGGTCATGATGGGGCAGACGTTATCAACGTAGACATGCCAAATCTGATAGGTCTAGTTCTGATAGCAACTATTTTGATTTTTACTGGTATCCTCTGCGTCGTTACAGGAAATAATGAATTACTATTAGCAGCAACAAGTTTATAGAAACTTATATCCATATGGATGAATTTCATTGTTGTATGTGCTATTTCAGCACTCTTAATATAGGAACATATTTACTCTATCTTTCTAGATACCACATACACGATCCCAATTTCATAATTACTTGAAAGCACGTTCAAAGAAAACATGTTATGAAATATGACTTGCGTGATGATTCAGAGATTGATGACTTAGATCTAACCATTTCCACAGATGTGGAAATTCCCGATAGTAACGATCAGACCATGTCAATACAAGAGCATAATGAACTTAATTATGCTCTAGTATTGCAATCCAAACACAAGTTGTCAGAAAAGGCTGTTGACCTTGTTCTTGATGAAACAAGTAGATTTCTCACTCACACACACTATGCAAGACTACGGTAAAAGATATATTGCAGCAACACAATGTTTTAGAGTCCCTGCAATTCAACACTGGTACATATTTTGAAAATATTTCATCTCAATACCTCAGAGAACAACAAAGTAGATGCATGTATATCGAACCACATAAAGTTCTTTTGGGTGAAATGACAACACATCTGAAAACAAAACAAGCGAATATCGCAATATGGTTACTTTGTTATATATTTTGCGGTATATCACCTTTCCAAAGTCACTCGATGAGAGATACATGCTATTTCACTAGACACATGAAATATCCTCTATCTCTACCAGAGATTTGGTACTGGATTACACATCCAAATTTATCACCTAGTGACGCCGTGGTGTTAGGTATTTGTTATGGTGATTATGTAAAACAACATCCAGTTCTCGGGCGCAATACTCGGGCTTTGTAAATCATAGTTCATACAGATGACATTGACATTGTAAATCATCTAGTGCACATGTAAAAATACACAAATTGTGCATATTTGATTTCACACTGGCAACCATCCCTCCCCAGTTCCGTTCATAACTTCATGCTATATGGCTTATTGGCATTGCCAAAAGTGTACAGGTTCGGAGATTTGGGCCACATAATCTTTAGCACGATTTTCTAAGAAGTACCTCAAAACTGGCATTCCTTTTACAATACACGGACATTGGAAAAACATTGAATCATGGTTTCTGCGGATACGCCTGCATGTAACTGGCTTGGGGGCTTTAAGGAAGGTGTATCAATTGCTCACAAGCCATGTCGCACGTGCGAGACTACTTCAGGTGAAATGGAGCAGTCATTTTTTGCACAAAACATTAGTGTTAAGGGACCTGGACACTCATATGGAAAGGTGTCACAGTTTGGAAACACCCCCCACAAAAACAAAAATTACTGGAGTAAACTGAGGGGAATTAATTCCAAGAGTTGTCTTTGCAAAATACCTAACCACCAGATTACACATACACTGGTACATGATCCGATGCATATCTTATTGGATGGAATGTATTGTGAAGTACGAATTTCAACTATTTCTGTATTATGCAATTATGGTTAAGCATTACTTCTGCTAGAAAACTTGAACAATGCCTAACAATCATTTGCCTATCCTACTTAATTCTGACAACGAAAAGCCAGAAATATTCACAAGGAAAGACTTGCTCATGAATTCAAAGGTAAAACAAACTGCAGCTGTTATGTTTACCTCTGTTCAATTCTTCCTTTTGTCCTTGCAGGAACAGTACCTCCAGCAGATGTAAGGTGGGCATGTTTATTGTGCCTATTTCACATAACACACATCATTCTCAGTCCTTACACAGGCACATGTGCTTTAGTCAAATTGGAGCAAGCCATTTTTTCCATCATTCATTATTCAAAAAGTTGTATCCAAAATCCACAATAATTCAAAAATTGCACTATTTAGTGCATATGCCATACCAGATGAGAATATTTGGATGCGATTTGAGGCAAAATATGGATTCTTCAACGATATCAGGATGAAATCTTATAAGAACGTTCTATACACTCTGGTTAAAAAGCATCAATTCATGATGTGTCACAAGCAATTTGGATTCTTGGGTCAATTCTCACATCTGCGCATGCGTTAAAGAATGACGACCAGATTTCCAATTACTAAAGCTGTGACTCTGTGTGTACAGTCTGGTTTATCGTCATTACAAATACAATTAATTGCGGGAGTATAATTCAAAATAGCCTTGGTCTCAATATAGACAAACACGTACAGCATTAATTAGTGCTCTCTTTCTCTCTCTCTCTCTCTCTCTCTCTCTCTCTCTCTCTCTCAAACAGACACACACACTCCTCGCTCTCCCCTCTCTATCTTTCTCTCTCTATCTTTCTTCTCTCTCTTTCGCTCTATACTTATCAATTTATAACTTTCTCTTTCTGTCAAGTACATGCACGCATACAAACACACACAAACACTCACACGCGCACACACTCTCTCTCTCTCTCACTCTCTCTCTCTCTCTCTCTCTCTCTCTCTCTCATATAATCGAGCCAATACTTGTAAATGCATACCTTACATAGGTCTATCAGTCCCTGGTCTTAAGTGCATATGAGTGCTCAGTTATGAAGATATTGGTTTACGGAAGTGCATGCTAGCTACTAGTATATGCCAACAAAAGAACTACTGGAGACAAACCTTTCACTAGTATACATGTGCAGTTATATGCATAAAGTATACCAATCGTACACGAACTTTGTATCAATAGACATATGCTCAACAATGTGCCGTCACTTGTAACGTCACACTGTTTTAACAATACTGTCTAAAACACGCTTGCACATGCGCAAATAATGGTACTGTTCGCGGAGACTGACACAAATCGGTGGTATTGAATAGACGCGATCTGATATCGACATTTACGTGTGTGAAATACGCAAACAATGACAGTAAAAATAGGCATGGACAAACTTTAATAAACTCTGTATCTGTAGTGAATGAAGTGACAAATACGTCAGCAGACATCTGGTGTTGATACATTCCACTCTCAGCAAGGTGTATCGACAAAGAGTTTATAAAATACTCATATTAATTGGACGACTGGTATTATTTAAACTGGAGTGTATTGAAAACAAGGAAATTGGTCCATGGAGATGATATGTATGTTGAATAGTCGCGAGAATATCTTTCATCGACTGAGAGAGGCTTTGCAAATAATAAGTTAATTAGAATATTATTCTTGTACATTTTTCCCCCTTCATATTTCAATTATTGCGCATACAAGAGGCACTATGTGTTCAGCCGGATGTTTCACGTATAGCGTTCTTATCTGCTGAACTCTGCACGTGACGTTAAATGACTCGCGTGCATCGACAAAGTGTTTTGTTTTCCTTTGTATTTTTGTGTGTGTGTACAATCAAAGCCCGGACAGTATAGGGATATAATTAATAAAATAGTTTTTTAAATATACATAATAACACCATTTGGGCCTTTACATATTAACTTTATCTTTGCGTGTATTTTAAAGTTAGAATACCGTTTCGGCATCAGTTTCCACAGAAATGATCTTTCCGACGTTGAAATAGTAGGGTACGACGTTTGCACGTCTGCACCTTAAATTGATTTAGTGTATGGTATTGTATGGACTTGTAACTCTCTCTCTCTCTCTCTCTCTCTCTCTCTCTCTCTCTCACACACACACACACACACACACACATACACACACACAGAGACAGAATGATACGATATAATGTAAAATTAGGAAGAATGTATACCGGTACTTGGGCCATGTGTCATGTGACAAACCCAAGAAACAATTTAGCACCTATTACCTGACAAGCCTGAGAATCACTAGCCCCTTAGACTAATCAGTCCAGTGGCTTATAATGAGTTATATAATTACCAAACTACTGAACTACGTATAAAAAGAGATTATTAGAAATACTATAATACCATTAAAAACTAAAACTACCAATACTAATAAATTAATATTTCATTCCTGCTACATAAACACTAGCATAATAGCACAATCTATCTCGTTTTTAAACTACTGTAGAAAATTCAGTAACAGGGTACCCTATCTTTAGTAACCAAGCCGTGACAGGTTACTCGGAAATTGTTGTTTTTTGTATCGTAACCTGACGAAGTAGGCCTACATGTAACACAGAGAATACTTCTACCCATAAATCACAGTACATAGCTTTCTTTGTCTCATTACCTTTATCAGCTGTTGACAGATTGAATTCAAATAAATATTGCGTATAACGTGTGCATATGTTATTTATTCCTGCAGTAATTAACAGTACCCATTTATCTCTCCATGCTGGAGGCAACCGGAGATTCCCTAAAGAACAGTGGCTGTGCTTAATCCAGCAGAGAGAGGATTAATAACAGCACCATCATATCGTAGATATATACACAAAATATGAAAGTTTACAATCTGCCCAACGTGCGAGCTAAGCGCATGCGTGGTATACGCCATAGGTTGACACACACTTCCGCTAGTTGTAGGCAGAATTTGTAAAACGATTGCTAAACCTTAAACTCAATTAGATTTAGACATTAAATCACATGATATTTTAAATGTCGAACTTCAGCGCTTGGTATATATTCTGTGGTGTTGAAGCGATGACAGAATACATGGGCAGTGCGCAGGAATATTTCCTCAAAGTACTTTCGCTTTGTTGAACATCGTGAACATTTTAATTTGGACGCAGGACGATGCTAGTTTTTTAATCTGACGTAGATATATGTCATGTAAAACTGAAATTTGGGAGAGGGTAGCTTACTTATAACCAGGGAAGATAAATAAGATGATATTAGGCTTGTGCACATGATTTGTTTTATGGATTAAAATACGTACGATGTTGAATACAATCGTCGCAAATACGTTTGAGGCAACTAGTAGACTACTACTCGACTATACTAAACAACTAGTCCGACGTATATCTGGTAATCGTTTTAACCCTAGCACACTATTCCGAGTCAAATATCCAATTCCTGAAAGACAACGGTTTTAATATACAACGAAAACCAATGGACAAGTCGGATAACTTATGGGCACATTATTAGATGGTAGAGCGAGTGAAGACAAGCATCGTGGAAAACATACTTCTAAAAATGTTAATGCTATAGATTATTGCCTAGACACAGGTGATTTATTTGCAATCAGTGATCGTGATGTAACATACATCGCAGTCTGGAATTTTCATTGTCAAGTAATACTAGAGAGCCTGTTCTTTAGCGGACTCGGTTAGTACTGGATGCAGTTATGCTGAAATGCAGGTTGATGTATTCATTGATGTTGATGTATTCATTAAGATTTAATTACTTTTTGACGATCATGACGATGAAAACCGTGATCCTAGCGGACAGGCCGAAGACCTGTACAAATCATTACATATCGTTCACAAATATTATTGTAAAACATGGACACTTAATAACAGATAAGTTGAACAAGACTAAAGTCGTAATATTTACTGAAGGATATGTTAGAACATTCCATTAGTTCTATTTTAGATATGTTTAAATTAGAAATAATGAAATAATATGCCTACTTGTATTTGGGTGTTCTCCGGAAAATATCTGTGTTAACAAACATCCACTGTTTTCTATCTCTAGAGTGAGTGGCAATTCCCGCATGAAATTGACAGCAGAGTTAGATTGGCAGGTGTAATTAATCAGGAAACAATCATATTTCTATACTAGTAAAAATCTGAACCAAAATAACTAATATTTGTCTGGGGAAAATAGTTGTATCACAATTTATCATATGTTGTACACTGTTAATACGTGTAATATTTCCAAGCATGTGTGCAATTTTCATAGAGGTTGGGAGTGAAATAATCCCATGCTATAAATATAAATATTTTCATTAGTGTAATAACAATGGATGATTATAATTGTATTCGTCCGTGATGTTAAAGTCTTTTTGGACCTCTTTAGAGCTTCTTCATGGGACGTAATTTGTCGAATATGAAGTTAAAATATTTCTTCAATTAAATATGTACTCATTTATTATTATGTACACATTACACAGTTCCCAAGATATTTACCTATATAGTGTTTGTGACAGAAACTCGATATTACAATAGTTTCTACAGTGATAAATAGATGTCTCATATTCATGTTCATGTATTAATGAATTTATTAAACTCATTGGCAAGAATGATATTATGGTCGACAGAGCCTCACAAAATATCAGTTTTGCCAACTCGTTAAATAACTTCAATAATATATGACCACTCATATGACATCCTTTATATAGTGTCCGCGTTAGAACGTTAACCTATGCAAAACTGATCTTGCCAGTTTAAGTATAAACTGAACACAACATGTTATGATTGCATTCATGAACTGAGAATGACCTCGATATACGAAAGTACCTCGCATAATGCAATTACACGTATTTGTTTTCTTTCAATGATTATCAATATTTTTGTAAATATCGGCTAGTTATTCTTAATAAGTGTTGGAGAGACATTTAGAGAAAACAAGTGAGTTGATCTAGAGTTGACCGAATACCCCATCAATTATTCATCAGATACATTTTTTATTTGATATTCAGTGGAAACTTTATTGTTTTGCGTCCGATTTTTTTCTGCCTTGAATTGTAATAAAAACTGCACTGAGTTGTAATATCTCAAACTACTTCAAGGTCTACGAACATTAAACATGTCGCAAATAACACCCGAGCTGTCAGATGTTCGTATTGCAATCGTTGGGGTTCTGCCGACCTGTTGGTTTACATCAACATCAACTACGACTACTCTACGCATTATTACCAAACGCTTACTCATCAAGATCAACATGGACACTCTTATGGAGAATGGTGATTCTGAAGTCGGATATAGTCAAAAGTACTCAAAACAAAGCAGTGTTCATCATTTAATGTCATTACAACTCGAGTCAGTATGAATTATAATTCCAGGCAATTTTAGTTACAATTCAGGGCCATCTTTTTTATGTATTACAATTCAGTGCAGTGTTATTATAATTCATAGCAGCTATTACAACTTTATGTAACATGTATGTAAACTACAATTGTACATGGGCCCGAGGCCTACATATACGAAATAAACTATTATTACTCATTACAACTTGGGTCGATTATTACACTTCAGGCCCCGTTCCACAGAACAATCGTAGTGCTACGACAGTCATAACTCTTATCCGTTAACATGGCGTTATGTGGATCACGACCCTGGCCTTTCTCTACACACCCCTCCTTTTCGTGTACCCAGCTTCTTATTTTCATCAACAATACCAAAGGTACACGGAGTTAATAATTAAAGTGATTTGCACAATTGTTGAAACCCACACTTTTTATTAATGACTTTCCATTCCCGTTATCAAGAGTATAAGTATTGGTTTAATCGTGTTTCACATCATGAATATATTATTATCTTCAAAATACCTTCAGATTGCGTGCATTTTGTCTTTAAACTTGATTAAATTTGTGAAATCAAGTCATCAATACTTGTATTACGTACATATCACAGTTACAGCCACTTGTTTAATTTCATATACACATTATCTATAGCGTCGCTATGTTACATTCGAATTAAGTATGCCCAGGCTGACAGAAGCTTCCACCATCTACATGATGCATCCCCTGTCGTTAATCGGTCGTTAATTGACAATCTGAGCATTTTAAAGTTGTTATTTTCTGCAATTTTGCGTATGTTTTCGTGTGTGACGAATGATGGGCGTCTATTCTCATATTGGGTTCTGCACACATAGTGTTGTCACGTGATCCTATTTACGTATATTTAATGCTTTACATAAAACGATCAATACAAGCACACCGACAAGGATAACTGAGCATGATATGTTTGCATATCGCGAGATATATTTTATCAATTGGGATAATTAGTGAGTCGGTTGATATATCAATTGAAGAAAAGCTCGCGGTACACAAAATACGAAGACCATAACACCCGTGGCTTCTCTATGTCTCTAATAGGCGCGTTTCAGTCACCGATACTAATTTGCCGTTTAAAGTTCCCAATTCAGCTATTTCCATAATGCATGTGTCATGTATATGTTCAACTTGACATCACACACTTATCTAGTTTTACTTGTTCTGTAATATGTACTGTAAATCAGGAAATTAACGTGAGCATAATATTAATGCGAAAAAT